>JAOQMS010000178.1:7933190-7948620 GCA_027563885.1 Erythroxylum longipes
GATTGTGAAGGAAATAAGTATTTGGAATGCTTAAGTTATATTGATGCCTTAGACTATATTAATGTGATTGTTCTAACGTACTATTTCCATAGAGTATATTCTCGACTATCTTTGGATATGTTAGGGCATATGCGCTATGGGTATGGTATGTTACAAAGGGAGTTGGCACTTCTTACATAACTCTCTTTATAACAATTGTATGATTATCTCAATATGTTTATGGATACTATTAGAGGCCAAACACTTGTATGACTATGTGGTTGAAATGAGACAATTTCAAAATTGGTTTGAGTGCAATGATAAGATAACAATCAAGATTCAAAATAAGGAACGAATTAATATTCATGCTTGATTATGTTTTCCACTAACCATGTTATAGAATTTTAAGTGATCTTGATTTTTAAAAAATCATACAAAACGATTTTGTATTTATTTTAATGCATGGGAGATCAAATCAGGCCTCAATTTCTCAACAATTCCTTTATACAGTGACTAGCTCATGGATATTATTAGGCTTTTTAGGATGGCCATGGTTTACTTACTATATGAAAACTTATGGGGATAACATATTCAAAAGTGCCTAACCTTTTAAATTTTTTTAATTTATACCAAACTTCTTAATATTTTCAATTTAGTGATTAACCTTTAAAATCTTGTATAAATCATGTCAAAAGGTTATTTTTAATGATGTGCATGTCCGTTAATTGTCATGTAGATGTCCATCTATTAGTCACATTAGTAAAAACTAATGTTTTGAATTAAATTGTTAAAGTTTTAAAAGGTTAGTAACTCAATTTAAAAAAAATAAAAGTTTTGGCACAAAATTAAAAAAATCCTAAAAGGTTGAGCACTTTACCACTGGTTATCCCAAACTTATACAAGCTTTTCAAACAATAGATTGTGGTCTAAATTGCAGGTTGAAAGCAAAAATAAGCAAAATTTGTGGCTTGCAAAAGATCGCAACACACTTGAATAAATGTTTTCATAATCTCCAAAACTATTACATTAAGGTGACAAAAAGAAAAGGGAAGTTGAAAAGAGGGAAATTAAAAAAAGAGTAAATAGCTGATTTTGTTAGAAAATGTAAGGTATAAGCTAAAATTTGTAGGAAATAACATTAGATGAGAATAAATCTCGTAAATAGTCTTTTTTTTAAAGGGGAAATAAGGTTTTGATGTTGCCATTGATCCACATAGTCAATGGGTTAGAAATCTCAAGATTTCAACTTTTGATGGAATTTTAGGACTTATTCATTCTTAGGAAAGTTTGTTTTTTCTGTTCTCTTTCTATTATCAATTTGTTTTCCTATTTTCAAATTTTGGCCTTCTGGACAAACATTAATAAAAGTAAAACCTATCTTTTATTTTAGTAGTAATGTTAAAAGTATTTTCATTTGGAGATATAAGAATGTTGTGTAATTAATACAACCTAACAAATAAAACATTATTTGGAGGAAAATGGAAAGTATTATGATGAACTTGTGACTAATGTGCTTTAAATTAGGAGTGAAAAAGTAATCAAGTAGTTTTAAATGAAGGACAGACTCTTGAAAATGAGTGGAGAACAGAGTTTTCAAACTTAAAACAAAAACAAAATGGAAATTTCTTGTTTAATACTATAATTTTCTGTTTTGAAAAAAAAAATGTATGTGTAGCATATGACATCAATACTCATATATTGAGTGATATGATATAGTACAATAAAGAAATTTCATTTGACGGCAATTTAACTAGATAAATTTTATACAGATGTAGAAAATATCATTGGTTATATCTTTATGCTCTTGTCTTTGCGAGTCTCATGCTCTATTGGCATGCTAAATTTGGACTATTTTTGTCTTTAAAATTGTAAATCTAATTAATAAATTGAAAATTCTGGAGACCTAATTGAACTTTGGAATAAAGTTCAACTACTAATAACTTTCAGAAAAACAAGTTACTACTAACTTATTTTTGCATTATTCAAAGTGCTCTTTTTGAAGAACCAAAGGCAGAAAACTTTAATGTGTATATATATTTTACCTTTATACCAATTAACATTTCCATACAAGAGGAAAACTAAACCATCTTACAGTTGTTACTTAATTGACAAGGAAAGTAATTACAACGTTAGTTTGAACGAACTACAGGAGGTACTCCAAAACCTGTGAAGTCCTAACTAAATGCAATTGTATATTTCTATCATGTTATTTTGATATTCATACTCATCGTATTGCTTGTTGGTTTATATTCTATGATCAATCGATCGTTTGCAATTTCTGTGATGTAATGGTTTAAAGGTAATCTTTATTTTGTGTATATTTATTTAATTATCTAATTTGTAAAATAAAATCTATGTGATAAATGTACATCCCAAATAATATTATAATTGTAAGATTTATATTGCATTTAATTGTTATCTTTAAATTGTTCCTAATAGTTGCTTTATTAAAATTGAACATTAATAGAGTGGAAATACTAGCTCACATACTTCTTTTCATAAAAGTAGTAAAATATGAAGATATTTAAACAAAGGTGTAAAAACTTCTTACAAAATATGTTCACCAATATGAGAATTTTATTTCGAATATTACTTGTATATCTATGAAAATTTTCATTGTGATGATTGTATAATTGATTCTTTAACTTTATATCTACAAAGTATCTCATGTAGGATTTGATAAATTTTGATACTACTTAAGCATGTCCCAATTAAGGATAGACTTTTTTATACTCATTAAATATAGTATGAACTATATGGAAGTAGTTAAGTGACCAACATAAAATTCATGACCCTAATGTAATTAGGGAGAAAGTTCCATTTTCTCAATTAGTATTCATTCGAGAAATCTTTAGCTAAGATAAAATGACACTTTGAAAAAAATTCAAATTTCATTAATAAAAACACTTATTAATAATAGAAAACTAATATGATCGGACTCAAAAAATAGATATTAATTTTATACTTTATGTTTAATCGAAGTATTATATTATAAAATTTAAATTATATACATAAGTTTTAACAAAAAACAGTTTGATATTCATAATATCATAGTGGTTGTAATGTTGGATGTCAATATTGATCCCTAGATATAAACTATTTAATATAGAATTAAAGATAAATAAAATAAAATTAATTTATCTAATCATAAATATGGCTTAAGGATATAATTTATATTCATTATTAACATATTTAAGAATCTCATTGGTTACATACAAAGTATAATCGAAGAGAGAAAAGGTAATTTAATCATTAGACTTCATTGTAAAGTTTGAAAAATTTTAAAAGTTAAATATGAGATATTTGATAAATAAGAACCAATATTAGATATTAAATCTTATTTAACACCAACAAGCATTTAATTATAATTAATTTTAATTTTTGAAATAATTAATTTTAATTTTAATTGAAATTATAATTATATTTCAATTAGGTTATCAAATGGTTAAAGTCTTAATTATAATTAGGCATAGGCAAAGAGCTAAGATTTCTTGCTTGTCATTCTTCACGCCACTTGTAGAGTTCTCTAATAGAAGTCGAACACTTACAGATTTGTGATTCATGCTTTATGGTGTTTATGCATTAATTATATTATAATTTAAAGTGATCCTATATTTTCAAAAAAAATATTAGTTTAAAGTGATCTTATATTTTCAAAAAACCAAAACAATCATTAAATGTTTTTACTAGGCAAATTTTACCCTGATTTTTCAAAATAGACATCAAAGCCAACTTTAATTTTATAACAAGAAGAAAAAACATTGTTTAATTACATAATTCTAGAATTGAAAATTTGTAAACACTAAGTCTATAATTGAATTAAATTTGAAAATTGATATTGTAAGTTAAAAAATTTAGAAGAATTAAAACTTTAATTCTTCGTAACAATAGCTTCTTTAACGAGACTGGGTTTGATTGAGAATCTAACATAATAAGGTTTCTAAAACCAATTCACATAAGCCACTTAAAATTTCCTTAAGCCACCAGCCGGCAAAACATCGTTATGGTCGTTTTTCAACGGAATCACTTGGAAGAAAACGACCACTAGAGACATCACTAGATGAAGATGATCCGTTGGTGCTATTGTTTTCGAATTCTGACAATTATTGGTGAGTTTAGCTAATACTATGGAGTGTTGTCGTCTGTGGTGTTTTGAGTCGTCGTCGTCTTAGGTCATGTTCCTTAATTTGTGACGATTGAGAACCATAAAAACTCTTTTAAGTCGTGCGTTTTTTTGGTTGTTGGAGCTTATTGGTTGGTGACCTCTAGGTGGTTGTGTGCGCGGCAACTTGGTACCCTCTCGTCACCAGCTCCAGGTGACGACAGGAGCTTAGTGACAGGCGAAAAGGCAACTAGCAGTGTGCGAGTTGGTCTACAATGCCTGAGCTGTGACTGATTTTACATGTGGCATAACATTCGCAATATAAAACATGAGCTGGTCGTGGATTGGCTAATGGCGACAACATGGCAGTGGCTGGATATGGAATAGTGGGTGGCCTAGAAGGTGGTGGCTGCTTATGGAATAGTGGGTGGTGGGTAGAGTTTTCTTATGAAGAAGATAAAGAGTGTTTAGATACAAGAATATAATATTCTAAAGGATGTTTGAAATATAAATACAAGTATGATTTCAATTAGGAATAAGTTATTCCAGAATTAAATTAAAGATTATTTGGAAATTAGAGTGGTGTAATTTATCTACGGATTAGGCATAATCCAAAGTAGCGTAAGTTAATCTAATTTAAGAATAACCTTATCTCAAACAGAATTTAAAAATAATTTTAAATTTAAAAAATAATTATAAAATTAAATTAACTAATTAGATCAAGATCAATAATTAAATAATTTCCTAATTTGAAATTTGGAATTTCTCTAATTATATTACATTTGGATTAGAATTAATTGATAGACTCCTTAAAATTAAGTATATTTTTAAGTAAGTAAAAAAAATTTTATTTATTAAAATTATTTATTTTAATTCCATTGAAATAATTAAATTTATTATTTTATTTAGATAGTTAAAATTATATTTTTTATAAATTGTTTCTAAATTAATTTAGATAATAAGTTTCTTAATTTATCATAAAAGATATTTTCTTGATTAAAATTGAAAAAATAATTTTATATATTAATTAATTAAGAAAGAAGAGCCTTCTCTAACATTTTAGAAAAAATATTTTTCTAATTAATCAAGGAAAGATGTTCTAATTAATTGAGGAACTAATCTCAAATAAATAATGAAAGAACTTTCTCAAATAAATTTAAAAAATTCTATTTGATTTTAAAAGCAATTAGATTATGATGCCTTACTTATTCAATTAAAAAAGATTTTTCTAAATTATAAAAAAGTCAAAAGAGTAATTTATTAAAAATTATTCCAATTAAAATTTATAAAAAGGTCAAAATAACTGGAAATGGTTTATAACATGAATTAATAATGTTTTCAAATAAAATAAAATTTCTATTCTAATAGAAATTTAATTTTATTTGAAAACAATATTCAAATTCATATTAGAATAGAAATTTAATTTACTATAATTATGAATATTATATTAACAACTAGAATCAAACAAATTTTGATGCTCATACATGTAATTTGATTTTATTTGCATTATGAATTGTATTTTTATTATATGTTTGATATATTTTTATGCATATTGAATTCCATGCTTAAATATATGGTATTTTACATGTAATATATGTTTAATGAGACTACTTAAACTTAAATTATTTATTAAAATATTAAGTAAATGTTTAGAATATGATTATTGTCTAGGATTGTTATGAAAATAAACCATAACTTTATTTATTGTTAGGCTTGTTTAGCAAACTCTAACTCCTTTAACATGAATGTTTAGACTTATAACAATAGGTCCTACTTAATTAAATTTGTTTGATTTGGATGAGCAAAGTCATGATGACATGAGTTTAGAGGCAAAACTAAGAATTACATATAAGATACATGTTGACAAGAGTTGTCGCTTAACAGTCACATAAGATGTGATTAATAAAGTTGTTATCTACCTAATTTAAATTTAGTTTATTTATTGGTTAAAATCAAGATAAACTAAATTTAAATTGGATCCTCGTCCACTAAAGAGATTGGACTAATCTTTTTGAAATAGTAGTTAAGGACAATTATTTTGAATAAATTATTAGAAGTAACTAAATAACTAATTGAAGTTCTAATCTTATTTGGTTGTCAAGGCTTGTAACATATTACTTGCTTTCTTTCCTTTTGTTTTACTAAGTTGAAATTACATATGTTTTTGTATTGTTGATATTAAGTTTTAGTGAACCAAATTTCATCGACATAAATAAGGTTTGAGAAATTTCTCAAAGTTAGAAAGAAAAGTTACATGTCCATTACATAATCTTGTTGATATTTTTATTAACAAAGTTTTAAAGATATGTTAATATCATATAGATAGCAAAATGTTGTGACATTAAAGAATTGACTAATGCCTCATAAACTTAAAAGAAAAAAAAACATGTAAGATAAATGTCAACAATATAATAACATAATGCAAATGGTTGCATAAAGAAAAGATGAAAGGTATAATAACTTGATGGAATTATTCCACTCAATTTAGCTCATTAAAAGCATAAATAAGGACTACAATTGAAGGCTGTTGCTTTAGTAAGATGATAGTTATCATTAAAAGAAGATATTTGCATAACTTTCTTGCCAATATAAGATATAATAAAGATCATATGTATTTCTAATACATGCTTTTGAGTATTTAATACCAAATTTAGATTCAACATCACTATAATATTCAAGATATGATAAGAATACAAATTTACGTATAAGGATTTAAGTATCCTTTTGATTATAAGTTGAATGAAACATATGAAATTACTTAGGATAAAAATGACCAACTCAACCTTTGTTGAAAGGATGATTATAGTAGTGAAATGTTAATTTTATACATATGATGTATTGGAAGTAATAATAATTTATAAAAGGATGAATACTTGTATTTCATTAAATTTACTAATAACTTTATATGATAAAGTCATAGGTATTAAATGAAATATTGATTTAAAATTTTAAAAAGTTTAAATTATTTAAATCTAAGTAAAAAATAAGCTTGCAAATGGTGAAGCACTTTGATAAGATTAATGTATTGACATTTAGATTTTTCTTGATTATTTATATTGAATAAGAACCTCTAATGAATACATCCACAACTAAGTCATATAATATTATGAGTTTTTGTAAGGAAAAATGTAATATGAAATTGTTTGGTTAGTCATGGTTGCATACATCACATACATGCGGATGCAGCTGTAGTGTCGGAATCAAGATTCCGACACCATGACAACCTTGAAACCACAGAATCTCACATGTATGCAAGGATATGTAAAGAACATGAAATAACAAAACTTTTTACCTTGTGTATCTCCTCCTTTCTTGTTTCTTCTCCTTATTTGGATTGTTACAAACACTAAACCCTTCCTTGATCACCCAAGAACATGCAAAGAAGAAAGATAAAATAATGTGTAAGGGTTTTAGAACACCAAACTTGATGAATTCAAGTAGATGTTCAATATGATAGAAGATAGATCAAGGTTATCTTGCATGCATGTTGATTTATACAACATTTGCATAAATTGCATGAAGATAACTTAAGAACTCTTCTTACTCTCTGTAGAACACTTATAGAAACGTTTTCTCTACCACTTAAGTGAAGTGAAAGTTGTTCGTATACGTAAGTGAAGAACTCACTTATATATCATTTCAGGGCCTTTGCATGTCTCACCTTAGGCCACGATCGTGACCCTATGATGCACGATTGCGGCCTGCTTAAAATAGGTCATACACACTTGTTTTTTATCAGATCTTTTATGCGTGGGCCCTTAGGTTCCCGACTATTTTAGGTACTTGAATTAACTCTTAATTTAAACACATCATGATGCCTATTTGCTGGAATATAAGTGGATTAACACACAAACTCTTTGATAGTTAATTATCCAACTTATGAACCTTTCCATATACAATTACCGTGCAATTCTTCCTTTCACCATACTATAACCCACTTGGTTCAGAGTATGTGATATGTGTCAACTCCCACTAGATTGACTATGTCACATCTAGTCTAAGTGATGTTAGTTCTTATTCTAGGATCTCATTACTCATGTGTGTCATTGAAGACCCTCTTCAAGACAAATATCTGCTCTGGCCAGAGACTCCCGAGTAATGACCCCAACAAGAGGCAATGGTTATCATCTCCTTCTATTAGGAGTGGTGAATCTTTTATTGACTACCCAATTATCTTCGAACATAAATAGCTATACCCAATCACTACCCTAAGAGCGACCTCATCTTGAAGTAACAAGGAATGGTGTCAAAGCACATGATTTTGTATCTAAGATATCCTTGAATACCTCAAGTCTAAGGATATTTGCACCATTGCTATGATGAGATTAATTATTGACATTCGATAGATCATCTATATGATAATCTCATAGTTGGTCATCTATGTACTTACTACCCTTAGTAAGCATCCACATATTAATTCTAAACATCTCACGCTTACAGTTTATGAGATCCACTGCTTGATCAAATCAAGGAGTATAATATGTGCAAGTCTTTCCGGATTAATAATGTCCTGTCTTATTAATCCTATAACTATAGATTGTTTAGATACTAACATAATTGCATATGATAGGAATCTCATTATCCTGATCTCATTATGATTTCCTTTATGCTATGTTTTGTATCATAGACTTCATTAATTTGATTTATGATCAATACCAATTCATATATATATAAAAGAATATCAAATCAATGAAAAATTCCTATTGTTTTATTAATCAAAATAAAGTTTGTATAAAAGTGCTAAAGGTGATTGCCTTTAGAGCACTACTCTAACAAAATTATTTATCTAAACCATTATTTTAAAAAATATAATATTTCTAGTAAATATAAAGAAAAGACAATACATATAAATATCTACTTATACACGCATCAATGTTAATATCCAAATCCTTATCAATATTTTTTGCATACATGAAAACAATAGGAAAGAAATCAATAGTAGACATATTTTTTCATATTTTCTTCCCACACTTGATATGCCTAATTGTTGGACCAATGGAGGTTGACAAATTAAATCCTTCTTTGTTTTGATAATAATAAATTTAAAGAATTGGTTAAGAAATAATGTCAGGTTAAATTAAAGTTGATGGAAGACTAGTCAAATAAGGATGACACAATTTCAGTCAGATGAAATTTAAAGAAAGTCAATTCATGAAGATCAAGATTGCAATAATGTGTATCAGAATTAAACAACATGTGTTTCATGAGAAGATCTAGTATGAAGAATTCAAATAAGCATCTCAACAATCAAAGATTGGAGATTTTGTGAGATCTGTCAGTTGGAGCATTGTACAAGTCGACTATCATGCTGCAAGTCGATTATTATCAATCAGCACTGTCAGTTTGATAGATGGACTAGTCGACTACCATCATATTAGTCGACTATTCGAAGAGAGGAGCTGAAAGTTGATAAAAAACATCACTTGGAGTATAAGTTGACTATAATGCACTAGTCGACTATTACATACCGACTAGTCGACTATCAGTTACAGCTGAACAAAATTTGACTTTGTCAATTGATTTCAAACGGGAAGAAATCTTCATACAACGGCTAGGAGCGTTCTACAACGGCTAGAAGAGTTCTACAATGTCCATAAACACCTTGAAGCCTTCAAATAAAGATCAACACTTCAGAGGATTAATTACACAAGTTAAAAGAGAAGCATACTTGCTATAGTTCAAAAATCATCATCATATTGCTCTCAATTTTGCTACTTAGCCAATATTGATTGTATTCAGCTGTACTGAGTTTTGCTACTTCATCTTTATCATTGTGATTATTGTGAGTTGAGTGATTAGAGAAGAATCACTTGAGAGGTAGGATTTGTGCTGAGAAAACAAACCATTTGCAAGGGTAGCTTGAGTCGGAAGTCAAGTTGTTAGAAGAGTTCACACTAAACTAAAAAGTGTGTAGTAAAGAGCTTTGACAAAATCCTAAGTGGGAGCTTAGGTAGAGGACGTAGGTCTTAGCACCAAACCTCTATAAACACTGTGTTTGCCTCTCTTCTCTACTCTTTTATTTTTCAATTTGTTTGTTTGTTTCGTGTGTTTTAATTCTCTGTTTTGTAGCACTTTGTGAAAAGAGTTAAAAGATCTATTCAACCCCCCCTTCTAGATCGTTTTCACTAATAGCATTACAACATTAAATTTAATTCCACTGTAATATTTATTATCCTTCTTTTCATAACTAAAGATGCTAAGATAACTCATTACAAATATGGAGTTTATTATATAACTGCCCAAATGAACTTCAACAATCACACTCTTAAGTAGTAAAATTGATGAAAACTATTAATAAATTATTTATTAGGCAGATAACCTATCAATAAATTATTAACATATATAATAAAGAATTAGAATACTGTAAAGGAATTTAGAAATTAATTTCTTATAATTTTTACACTCATCCCACCATATTACTTATACGGATCTTAAGCTTGAAACATGATAGGAAGTTGCTCATTGTTAGCCAAACCTAACATTTCGGAGTATACTCCTCTCATTTGCAAGACAACTCAACCAATATCTTATATTAAAGTTCCTCAAAGCTCCTAAAATCATTCATTTATCAATCCCATCACAAAACAAATATACGTAAAGAAAAATAAAAAAATCCAACTAAAAATGGGGTGAGAATATGAAAAGTAAAGAGAATCTAATCAATTCAGAGAGTATCAACGAAATAACCCATTGACAAAATTCAGATATTTGGAACTATGATTCAAACTCATCCTATATTAATTCATTGATAAACCCAACTTTAAGAATGTAACAACCAAACACAACCAGTAAGAAAATGTAATAATCATAAGATTAACAATACTTAAAATTTAAAGCAAATAATTATGGTTAACTATACATGAAAACAAAAGATCATCCTTAAATGATATGTTATAAACAGAAAAATAACATTCGTGACCGGTTGGACTATTCTTTCTTCGCTAATTTCTTACGGTTGGTGATTGCCTGGTCCAATCAAGATATGACGTAAGGCATCCCCTAAAAAGTTTAATAAAAAATCAAAGAGTACCTTAAGGTGCATAGGTTGGCATAATGACAAGAATTCTCCTTAATTATTTGATTCGTGTGAAAGAAAATAAGTTAATAAAAAGGTGTCATATGACAATCCGCTTATTAATAGCAAATCTTACCAAATTATGAGCATAAATCATCATTAATGATCGAAGCGAAGAAAATAACCAATAGAGAATGTGGCAACATATTTCTATGCTTTATCTTCTTATTGTCTTATAAATACAATTCTATATGCATTTAGAGAAGATTTTCTAAACATTAGACAAATAATGCTTGAATATTTTAAAAATTTTATAAAGTTTTTTAAATAAACTGAACTTTTCTTTCAAAATTTTAATTTATTTAAACTTTTGTGAGATCAAAACCTAAATTTAACAAATTAACTCATTATCATGCTTTATATTCTCATATTAGCATAAATGAGTGATGAAACACCTAATCATATAGCAAATCATTTACATTCTTGTATAAGTTGCTAGAAGACTTTTAAAGCTAAAGCATCAGGCATATCTACACACAACGATGATTCTGAATTGGAAAGATAAGAAGATAACATGGAAATCTCTCTAACCTCATAGAAGAAAGAGAATCCGCTATCTCTAAATTGGTATTAAGAATACAATTTCTTAATACAAACTATACTAGAAATTATACATCTAATGTCATGCCTATGTACAAAAATGTATAGCATCATTCATTACAAATAATTAATACCTACACTTTAAATAGGTATGTCATGACTGCCTGCAATGCATATCATGTCTCATCATAAAATTTTGCTAAGATACTATACAAACAATGCCATACACTTTTGTAAAAAATATCATCGTACATTATAAATAAGTGACAGATACATTTTAAAATTAGTATACTATGACTGAGTACAAAGGAAATCATAATTCAATATAAACTATACTAAGACAATATACATCCATTAACACACCCAGACCATCATTCAATAAAGATAAGTAACATCTACACTTGAAAAATGGGAATAATTTGATTGAGTGCAAAGAATATCATGCCTTAATAAAAATTATAATTAATGTAAACTATATTAAGATAATATACATATAATAATATGATTATGAACAAAAAAATATCATCATTTATTATGGATAAGTAACACTTGAACTTTAATTTTCGGAATATCATGATTGCATATAAACAGCACTAAAGTATTAATGCACACCATTATTTGACTATATACATCCTGTACTATGCGTAATGATAAAAATATCTATTATTTATTTTACATATTGGTAATACATTCACTTATCTAAATACAAAATGTGAAGAACACAGATTGATACATGCTTTTGTTTTAAATAGTTTTCATTAAAAATTATGTTAGACACAGTTAACTACATGCTCATATGATCAACCATGTTCATGTTAGAAATTTTGAAGGGACAATATGAGGGATATAGATTGGCACAAACCGAAGTTTATACCATAAACAAGTTTCTGTTGGTGCATGACATTTACATAAAAATGTAGCAAGTTCATGACATTTACATAAAAATGCAACAAGTTCATACCATAAACAAGTTTCGGTTGGATTTATGATAAATCAATTTTCCTAACCCTGATTCAGTTTAAGCATTTGCATATTTACACAACAAGTAATACAATGACGTACACACACACACACACACACACACACACATACACACACAGATATATATATATATGCCTTTTTATCATTGCAATAAGAAAGGGAGAATGAACACGATGAAATCAACCAGTAGAACTACCTTAAAGTGATACTCTTGGATGATTACCTGATAGTCAAACTCAGCACGTTCTATAACCCGAAGATTACTATGTAGCTGGAGATCAATAGGCCTTGTATTCTCTTTTTTGATTAGGTTCTGAAAATAAACATGAAGAAGTCAAAGAAAAAGAACTGACAAGAATAAAAGAACAAGTGAATTAGAGTAAATGCTTGTTTATCAGATGTGCTAAATTTCTGATCTGGCAAGCATTTGGTCTCCTTTCTTCAGTGATAATGGCACACCAACGGTGAGATCAGTTTAATACATCCAAAAGAGTTCCCAGCAAGTAGAGAATATATGGCAGTTTAAACAACCTAGTAATTTATTTCATTTTTAGGTTAGCAATGTTTCATACCTAATAAAGGATTGAACCCATAAGGATTTGTTTTGTTGTCATATAACTATTAGGATTTGTTTCTGTTTACCTATTAGGATTATATTAGGATTTGTTTCTGTTTTATTTTAAGTTTCCTAGTTAGTTAGAAAAGGATTTCAATCAATCCTTTTTACACTAGAATTAGGACTTTTATAAACCACGTTAGGGATATAAAAGAGAGGGTTAATAGATGTTTTAAACCCCATCGGAAAACATTACCTTAATAAAGTTTCTGTAGGAGTTTTCCTAAGAGAGATTGTCTTCTCTTGTTGATTAAATCCTAAGTTTTATGCTTGGATTTGGTCCTGAGATTAACCTAAAATCTCTACCTAACTACTTCCTCTGTGTCAGTTGGTATCAGGGTATTAAAATCCAGTTTTTCCTGGATTTCTTTCCTGGTGCCTTTCAGCCCATCTTCCAGCCCTACCAACCTAGAAAATTTTTCCTGAATTCTTTCCTGGTGCCTTTCAGCCCATCCTCCAGCCCTACCAATTCAAAAAAAATTTCTTGAACTTCTTTCCTAGTGTCTTTCCTCAGTTTTGTTTCTATGCCACACCCTCCAGTCCTTCTTCCAGCCCTATCAACCCAGAAATTTTTTTCCTGGATTTCTTTCCTGGTGCCTTTCCTCAATTTAATTTTTGTTATACACCCTCCAGCCCTTCTTCCAGCCCTATCAACCCAGAAAATTCACCCAAAACCTAGAAAAGCCAAACAAAACGTTTTCAGTTTTGACCAACCAATATACATGGCTGATCAAGGAGATAACCAGAGATTTGATGAAGTTTTGGAGGCTATTAATGGATTAGTGACTCGTATGGATCAACTTTTAACTATTATGGGCCTTAATCAAGCCAATAATGGAGGAATACCACTTAATGGAGCTCAAGGAAGAGGTTTACCTCAACCGCAACCTATTGGCAGATGTGATCTTCCAAGGAATGCAGAAAATAGGAGAGCTCACGTTAGAATCAGATGCCTCTCATGGAAGATAGTTCAGATGAAGAAATTCTAGAATAAGACCAACTAAGAAGAAGCCAAAAGGGTAAAGATTATTACAAGATTAAAGTTGAAGTCCCATACTTTAGTGGAAATCTAAGCATTGAAGGTTTTCTTGATTGGATTGATGAGGTGGAAAGTTTTCAAGAGATGATGGAAGTTACAGATGATAAACTAGTGATAATTATGGGCTATAAATTAAAAAGGTGGTGCTAAAGTTTGGTGGAGTAATCTTTAAAAGAATCGGAAGAGGAATGGAAAACCACCAATCAGATCTTGGAGGAAATTGAAATAAGCCCTTTTCCTTAGATTTTTACCCACTAATTATAAGCTGCACTTATTTGATCTTTATCAAAGTTGCATCCAAGGTTCTAGGAGTGTGGAGGAATATCATTCTGAGTTCTTGAGGCTGGCAGCACGCAATAATCTTGAAGAATCCGATATGCATGTTTCAAGGTATCTTAGAGGATTAAGATCATCCATAATTTAACCAATATACATGGCTGATCAAGGAGATAACCAGATATTTGACAAAGTTTTGGAGGCTATTAATGGATTAGCGACTCGTATGGATCAGCTTTTAACTATTATGGGCCTTAATCAAGCCAATAATGGAGAAATACCACTTAATGAAGCTCAAGGCAGAGGTTTACCTCAACCCCAACCTATTGGCAGAGGTGATCTGCCAAGGAATGCAGAAAATAGGAGAGCTCACGATCAAAATCAAATGCCTCTCATGGAAGATAGTTCAGATGAAGAAATTCTAGAACAAGACCAACCAAGAAGACGCCAAAGGGGTAAAGATGATTACAAGATTAAAGTTGAAGTCCCTTAATTTAGTAGAAATCTAAGCATTGAAAGCTTTCTTGATTGGATTGATGAGGTGGAAAGTTTTCAAGAGATGATGGAAGTCACAGATGATAAACTTGTTGGCCCCCGAAATATTTTGTCGAATTAAGCATGATAGTTTATGGAATAAGCATGGAATTTGAATTTTTTTGCCTTAGTATGAATTATAAGGTCATGATAGAATTATTATTGGATTTAATTATTTATTGTTAGAATTGAGTCATTAATTTTGTAGGCGTGAATAAAGATTGAAGATTTGATGGGAATATTGGAACTTAGTTAAAATTTATGTGGTGTTAAGTGGATTAAAGGAGT
>JAOQMS010000178.1:7961952-7981850 GCA_027563885.1 Erythroxylum longipes
ATTTCTGTTCTGTTCTGTCTCCAAATTTCCGTCTCGTTCCGTCTCTGCATATTGGAGACAGTAACCAAACAGACTGTAATAGTACAACAAAAACAACAACAACAGCCAAATAAAAGTCTCACTAATATGCAGGATCAAGGAAGGTCCTATAGTAGGTAGTCTTATTTTCTAATTGGTAGAGAGGTTATTTCTAATAGACCCATACGAGAAAATATATTTATATATAAATATGCATATACAATATTAAAATATTCAAAAATAATAATTAAAAATTAAATAAAAATAAACTTAAATGATGATGATGATGATGATAGTTTTTATAAATAAAAATATAAAAATAAGTAATACAATAAGTATAGTACAAGGTAAAGAGTCAAAAAAAAAGATAAACAAGTAAAGAAATACACAAACAGGAAAGAAGACAAATTACTTCTATACTGAAAAATACTTTTCCATAAATAACCTTTTCATTTAGTCCATGTGATAACACTCCCTGCAGGCAAATCAAAAGGGCAATATTTTTTATAACCCTTATAGGTTTCATACTAAGACAAACCACATCAAGCTACTTAAGATGCTTATGAGTATCCTCATCTACAAGACCATGAAAATTAGGCAAAAGATGTATCAAACCAAACTTAATCTCAAAAGTAATATGCTTAGTAAAATAGGGGAAAGTAATGTGTTGAGGTCTTTAATTCAAGTTTGGGGCAGCCAACTTCCTTGAAGTTCTCGGATTAGCCAAAGCTTCTTCTAAATCAATTCCTTGATTTATTCCTTGAGTTGTGATATTCCCCTTGCATAATCTTCATAATGTTCTTTCGATCTTTGGACAGATTGTAAAGGATCTTGATGAGGAGACCTAGTCACTTCCATACATAAACACTAACAAACCTAAAATGATTAAGAAACAAATAAAAACCAATTATAAACATACCAAAACATTAATTAATATCAAATAAAAAACTAAATCAACTTCACTCCCCGATAACAGTGCCAAAATTTTGATGTGTGCTGAACACACCAAAAATTAATACCTAACTCTACAAAATTAAATTTGAAGTAATAATGAGAAAGGCTCATATCCACAGGGAGTTATGAATGATTTTTGTAATAAACTAATAAGTGTAATAGGATTGGGTGGTTCAATGAATCCAATTGATGCAATTAAATAAATTAAATTATGGAAGACAAATTAAATCAAACAGTTCAAATTCGCAAAGATTAATTAATAAGTTTAATCCTAGTTCTCAATTCTATCTCAACCTTCATATAGATATGCATAATCAATTGTAACGTTGTTTTCTCGCCTCTCTGTGAAAATATTAACCAATGTTTTAAAAACCAGACTAGACATCGAACCAACCGAAGGAAAGGTTAAAGGTTTAGAGGTTCAACCAGTAATGAACTGCTATAAAATCAATATATAATAAATAAGAAGTAAAACTTATAAGAATAAGTAAAGATAAAATATTTTATTGAAATAACAAATACACTAATGTCTATTATTATATAATGAACTAATAATAAATAAATATGAGTCTAATATAAAACTTAAAATAACAATAAAAATCAAAATTGTATTTCTGAAGGAAGTTGCGTCCCATCATCGTCAAAAGCTCCAAATTCTCCAACACTATTTAAAGATTCGTAAACTATGTTTTCATCCAAAGTATTTGCATCAACTTCTTCTACCGTATTAAAATAAATTATAAATTAGTAATGTATGAAATTATTCTCAATTATAAACTTATAATACATTATAATTTTAACTTAAATATGATCAAAATAAGATATGAACTGACCATCAGTAGATGTTGTTAATTCATTCGTTGTGACGAATGATTTTTCGTCATAAATGGTCTTTTCAAGTTCATTATAATGAAGATCAGGTGATGGTTCTTCTTTTCCGATCCACAAATCAGTATGTTTAATACAATCAATATTAACTGGATCATATGTTCTCTTCTTACTAAGTCCTCTGAACATATAATAGAGAGATTATAAAGTCAATAATAAAAATAAAATTATTGAAATAAAAACAAAACTATAAAATACCTATTCTTCATTATCAGATTATAAATAACGTAAACAAGATCATTAAGTCTTTGATGTTCCAAACTATTTTGTTACTTTATATGAATACGTTCAAAACACTCCAATTATATTCACAACTTGATGCAAAAGTTGTTTAACTGAGTAACCTAATAGTGAGTTTTCTCAATATTAGAGCACTGTCATCGAATAATCTCCACCACTCATCTGTATTTTAAATTAATATGTATGATAAAAAATATATATTATTAATAAGTAAATAATAAATTAAAAGGATAAAACTTACCTAGCTGCATTTTTTTCATCATAAGTTCTCTCTTTACTGATGATCTAGCAAAACTCTCAAAACCTTCACGATATAATTTAATTTCATTTATTGCTTGTGATTGCTCTTCAATAAAGAAAATACATTTGCAGTCAATCGCATCAAACAAACCGCCCATAATATTAATTGTATGTGGTTCTCCAATATATAAGCAATAAGGATTGAGAAAATAAGCTGCCAAGTGAATCCTTTGAGTAAGACGCTTATCCCATCATCGATCAATAATATCTATATAAAGCTTATACAATTTCTCCTTCCATTTAAAAAGATTTATAATTATTTTGTGAGCTCTATACATACCATCATATATATAGCCCAAATATGGCTTCTCATCTAAGTCAGCAATCCTCAAAAGCCTTATAAGCGGAGCCACAATCTTTACAATGATCAAGCAAGCATCCCAAAATTTATTATCTAGAATAATAGCGTAGGTTTCTTTTCCTTTTTCACTCTTTGATAATTTATGACTTGATAAGTGTTTACTTGTTACCAAAATTTGAAGTAGTTGTTTATGTTCATAAACACTTTTCAAAGTAATAAATGTAGTTGCAAACCTAGTAGCAGCGGGAAACACGATCTCAACCCAATCTTCTTGCTTTCTTAACCAAGACAAAAATGTGACATGATTATACGTAAAAATTGTGATCTTAGATGCGCATGAAGCAAGGTTAGAAATATGATCCATATCACCAATATCTTTTAAAATAAGATTTATAAAATGAGCAGCGCAGGCAGACCAATAAAAACATGCTTTTTGCCATCCTCATAGTCACAGTAGTTTTCCCGACTGCTTTCATTATACCCGACCGCAATAATTAAGCCTAAAATCCCATTTTTCTGCACGAGGCATAGTTCCAAGTTTTCGTCATAACTGATTTAGTATCGTTGATATTTTCTGTCTCTACGATGTTGAACTTCCTGTCAATTCTCACTTCTCTCTACGCTCTAAAAGATTTTCTACAGTCTCTGCCTAAGAAATTGGTTCAAGGACTTGTAATGCTTTTCATTTTGGTGGTGGCAATGATGGTTGCTTACGTTACAACCATTTTCATCATCTTCAAAAATGGACTACTTCGAATTGCAATCCCTATTACTGTGATAGCTATATTTCTAAGCGTTCTGTTCATTCGGCAATAATCTAGTCTCCTATGTGACGTTGTTCGTTTAACCTATATGTCGAAGTCTCTCTTCCTGCCCAATAAACCTACTCTTTTCTATACTAGTGCTACTGCAAAGCCTACAAAGCTTGTAGCTTATGTTTATGAGGATTAATGTCTTCATGTACTTGTGTAGTTCTATATGAGATAGATCGAAATTGTAATAATGCCAACATCCTTCGTACCTTGCCTCTGCAATTTGTTGAAATAAACAGGAAAAAAGGGTTAGAAATGAGATCTGAGAAAAGAGAAATTGTTGGACGTGAGGAGAGAGTTTGAATTGTGAAAGTTTAACTTTGATTTGAGAAGAGAAGAGCTTAATTTCTTCATCTATGGAGGCGATGAGAGATGGTGAAGAGAAGACAGTGAAATGGCGAGGAGAGCTCGATTTCTACATCTATGGAGGTAGTGAGAGATGGTAAAGAGAAGTTCAGAAGATGGTGAAGAGAAGGCAGTGGAGAGGAGAGGAGAAGCCCGATGAAACTTGAAGTAGCCTTTAGGTATATCTATAGTTTTGTATAGTGATAGACCGATTGGACTGGTTCGACAAAAAATCAGCCAGCTTGCTGATAAACTGGTCGGTTTTAATACATAGAGGTTATTAGGTAAAACCGAACCGGACTACTAGCCATTTCAAACTTTTTTTCGTCAGACCGGCTGGTCCAGTTTGGTTTTTAAAACCTTGCTATTAACTATGGATTAACAACAAACTCTGTTAATCCCATTTTTTCCTTATATTGTAAATAATTAAACTAAGCTCTTTAATTAGATCTAACTATCAGACAACCTAGAATAAGCTTTTTAGATTTAGTGTGACAGTCGCATTAAGGATTAGGAAAATAGGTTAATCTAAGCAATAATTATGTAAGCTTGGATTATTTAAATTATAAAATTTTATCCTTAATGATGCCCAACAATTAGTTTAAAATAAGTGAACCAGATTAACAATAAATATAAATGGAAATCATAATTATGGTAATAAATTCATATATAAATGATCTAGCAGGCCATATATAAATCATTCATATGTTAATCCTAAACTTTAAACTCAAAATAATATAATCAATTCCAAAAGAGAGATAGGAACAACATCACTATGATTGTTCAATGCACAAACATGTTAACAAGTCTTGATATCCATTTTAAACTAGAAGGAAGAAAATAAGTTGTTGATAACTCTTTAAAACACACGTCTAAAGTTAGGAATGTAGGTCCCTTGGTGTCTCTGCTCTATATCCCCTTTAGTTTGCCTTTAATTCCTTTTTATACTTCATAATTAGGGTTTTATGATGATACATGATCAACTATATGGCTGTATAAGTGACAATGTATAATAATTTTCCAAAAATCACAAAGATAAATGTTTACAGTTAGATACAAGAGCAAGGGACATGACTGTATAACTCACTTATAACGGCATGTATATTTCCATATGGTTGAGATAGTGTCTTCGAGTTCACAAGTTTTTAGTAAATTACACGGTCGTGTAAGTCATATATATGAGTGTATACATTTCCACACAGGCGTGTAACTCTATAGTAACTCTAATTCTTCTGTTCTTTGTCCTGTTTTTACCCTAACTTATCTCCTTTCACACCATGAAGGCAAATAAGATTGAACATCAATATAATTGCATCAAGGATGTGAATTTAGCTCATTTTTATTCTTTTTCCTCAAACTTGTACCAATCTAAAATATAAACCAAAATAAGTATCGTAGATGCAACATAAACATTAATCACTAAGCATTAGGACATAATCAATTAATAACTTATCAAACATTATGTAAAAAATTAAATTAATAGGATTTTTATGTGAAAATAATATAGTCAATTATATTTTCTTTCATTCTTTATGCTTCTTCCTATGAACCTCATCCTCTTAAGATTGCACACTTTCTATTCTTGGTCTCTTACTTGGCTTTGAAAAAAAATAGTTCTTTCAAGTTGAAGTCTATTGGATAGAATTTTACATGGCTACTGTATCCACACACCAAATTTGTACCACTTTAGTTTTTATTATTTTTTCAAGTTGAATTTTATTGGACAAAATTTTACTTGGCTAGTATTACACCACTTTAGTTTTTATTACAGCCATCACCAACTCCCTCTAAGTAAATTCTATTAGCACTATGCAAGTGTTTATTGACTTTATCTAATATGTTACATAAGTCACCAAAATTTCATTGGCTCTCTATTGCATAGTTAAGGATCTTATAAAAATTTTATTCTAATATCCATAATTAATTGACATAAATATCATCATCCTTTTGAATGTTACTAACTCTTATCTTTGTATTACCAAATCTTTACACTACCTTCTAAAAAATAGATTTTCTTGAAAAAAAATTTCAATTTAAACCTTAATGCAAATTAAACATTAGTTGACACATAATTTCATTAAACTTAGGCAACATGAAGCTACACTTCATTTGTAAAGGTGAGTTAGTCAATGTAACTATATATAACCTAATAAAAGTGCACCTTTCAATCTTCTCCTTAACCTAATATAACTTGTTATTCCTATTGTTCCATATTCTACTCACCTTATAATTTATGGTGCTAATCAGTTCTTATTACATAAGGTTAAAAAACCTATTGGTGTATGCCTTTTAAAATTCCTTCTCAACATTTAATCATGTAACTAAGGGTACATTGCTCCCTAATGAAAAATAATCAAACTTTATTTAATGCTTAATTGTTTTCCTTTATACTATCTTATACTACTCAATAAATTGTCTAAAAAAGCTATTACAAGCATATAGCCACCTAAGTAAGCATTCATATCCTTGCTTCTTTATGTGGATAACATTATAACATAAAGTTGATCCCTAACATATATTGGAGCCCATTTCATAAGCTAATTGAATAAAAACTAAAATTTTGACTTATTCCTTAAGTTAAACTCAACAATTATTTTATTCTACTTCACTGCAAAATTTTTAGTGTCACGAACTTAAATTTTAAAAATATATTCCTTCATGTTCCGTATTTATCATAATTAATAAGAAAAATATGTTATCCTTTTCTTTTATTTTAATAAACTCCTTATGCATTACTTTTACACATCCTTATTCTAATCTCACTCTTCTCATCATATCTATAAGATTAAGACAATCCTTTCATAAATATCTTATGTTTTTATATCCTCGCCCTAGTAATAACATAATGTATATATTGGCTCGACTTAGTTTCGTAACTATCATCTACGTCTAACTGACTATACATAACACAATATTACCTCATGAAGCATGCATTACTTTGGATTATACCATAGTTGTGCACATCTTCAAACATTGTTATAGTTCAAATACCTTCAAATATACGTCAATATACTTGAGCATTACAACCAATTCTTGCACTTGCTTTTGGTTGCATTTTATTCATCATTTATGATTTTTGTAACCAACCTCAATGACATACAAAGATTCTGCTCTTAAACTCTCTTTTCTTATTTTTCCTTCCTTGTCTTTTAGTGACCATAAATCCATATTCCTTGTACAATTTTAATATAAATTACATATCATTTATGAGTTTTTAAACGTCATTTTCATTTCCTCTACCAGTTTCATCTTAATGTTTGGAGTTATCACATTTAATGAACTCTTCTAGTTTTGTAATTTATTACTCATCTTTATGACACAATTACATTAAACAAGAGATATCGCAATATTTCTATTTAATGGGAACATACTGTTACAATATGTTCTATTGTCCATAAACACTAGGATATTAGTTCAATATAATTTTCATTGCCTATATGTTGCTTGTTCATTTGGAAAATTTAGCATTATAGTTTGATTTTTACCATACTTATTTCCATGTATTGTTAGGGAAAATCAATTTATAGAGAAAATGAACATGTACTTGACATGTAATTTTTCTTTAATGCTCTTACTGTAATAACACAAAGACAAAACTCTAATGGAAGATTTTCTAATTCTTTTAGTTCAAAACCCTCAAATGAAAAGCTCAGTGGATTGGTTGGTTTAGATTTCATATAACCACAAAAGAATGTTATTGGTCTGTGCTAATGTGAAAGACATTTAAAGATTAAAATATGACTAACAAGTTAAATACGAATTTAACAAGAATAATGAGGCCTAATAACTATCCACAAATTTAACAAAACATCCCTTATAGCACCTAAGGAAAAAAAAAGATATATGGAAGTACTAAGATTTTGGATTTTCTTTAGTTCTTTAGAGAGCTACAAGACATCCACTAGAGCTTCGAGAGTTTCATAATGCCCACTAAAGCTCGGAGAGTGATAAGTCCCAATCCAAACTGCTAATAATTTTTTTAACTGATTTTACTTATGGCGAGAATTAGATCACAGAAATTTGTAATTGAAAGTACATGTTTGCTTTTATTGCAAAATGCTTGAATTTAAATACACAAACATAAGAAACTTTCCTAACCTACAACAACAACTCATAAGACTCATGCTATCTAGAATAGACTCCAATCACACTAATCCTACTATCATATTATTTGCAGCAACTATTTAACTGATTCCTATAATGAAAGAAGCTAGTAAAAATAATCATTAAAAAGTATCTCATTATAGCTTGCATGACTCATAATTTTGTTGTCCCACTTAGTTTGCATAATGTGGATCCTTCTTGAGTTCAAAACTTGTCAGAGAACTTCAACATGCACACTAGAATTTTGTAAACAATGCGGATTCAAATTTATTGATTCTCGAATATGAATATAGCAAATGGGCTACATTTAGAAAGTTTTAAGATGTCTACTGAAATTTTACTATAGCACAAGTCCATTAGAACTTTGCTCTTGCACATGGCCACCGAAACATTGCTTTTACAAATGTATGCCCACTGAAAGTTTGCTCTTCTTTTCTCTTTGTTCTCTATTTTTTGTTGTTTTCTCTCTATTTTGCTAGTTTCCGGTCAATTCACATTATGCCTCCAAGATATTATAAAAATAAGAGTTCAGATGTAGCCTCCAAAATGTCACAAAAATAAAATTTCCAATTTTCCTGCTAGTCATATAACTGGTAAGTTACAATAAATTTTTGTTCGAAGAAGGTTACTATATAAATTGGACAATAATGACGTCTATGTGAGCTAAGTGTTTTTGTTCATAGCAGTACATGGGCCATAGCCGGAGTCAATACACTACAACAGATAAGCTTATTGTCGACGAAACCAAACATCGCTAAATATTAAAACATCGTCGCAAATACTAACTTGAAACGAAAAATAATCATCTCTCTAATGGTTGCTAAATTCGAGTAGTAAAATAATATTCGTGACATTTTCTTGAAATCATCAAAAAAATGTTTTGGATACACAATAATTTTGTCTGTCGATATGTATTTATTGTTGATACATTTATTGACATAAAATTGGTTATAATACTTACTTTAATTTATTTATAATTTTAGGTATGATTTGAAAGAAAAAAATTAAAGTGAGTTGAAAGAGCTGCATTTAGGCTATTTTTTAAAGATTAATTTTCACTTGTCTTCATGGAGCAAGAAAAAAAAAATTAAAAAACAAGAAAAAAAAAAGAAAGTAAACATAAAAGAAGACAAACAAGAAGCTGTCAAATAAAATAATATTTCAACTGAATGAAGCAAAAACGGTAGGTCCATGAAAAAAACGCCAGCATTTGGACAAGCAAGGAAAACATTGAAACGACAAAGCAACAGATGAAACAAAACGTAGACATTTGACCAATAATTAAAACTACAGAAGCTTGAATTGTTTACAGATGCACGCAGACGCAAGAGTAGTGCACAGCCAAAGGAGAAATGTTGTCGTTGGACGCAACAACTGGGACAAAGGAACGACGACGCAAAGCCAAGGAAATAGAAAGAAATGCAGCAAAAGAGGAGAAAAACACAGAGCTACATAAGAGGGTCAAGAGACATGTACAGTTAAGGTGGACCAAAAACCATCGAACTTAAATTGTCAAATCATAAATAGTAGGCGGCTTGGTGTGGCTAGAAAAGAGGATAGGAGTAGTGGCTTGAAAAAAATAGAGAAGAGTAGAGAAATAAAGAGAGCTGCGTGAGAAGCGGCGTGAATAGTGTATATGGTCCATTAATATTTAATTGTCTCATCGGTAAATAATGCAGTGAATGGTGAGAAGAAGAAACTTGCAGCAAAGTGAAGAATAGCTGAAGGGGTTTCGGTTGGGGGATGATTTTCGGGAGGCTTAAGTTTTTTTTTTGGGAGATTCATGAAAGACTAAACATTTCGATACCAGTTCGGAGGCAACATTGATGCCGACAACCTAAGTTAAGCATTTTTTATTATTTTTTAATTCTTTTTCTTATTAGGAATTGATTATGTTATGTTGTGTTTATTGGAATGGGTATTGAATGATTATGATTTTGATGCTCTATTGAATTGTTTTTCATGAAAACATATTGTTAGAATCTAATGCAATACGTAATCGTTGTATTCCCAATTTATGTGTAGCGATTAATGGTTTCGAATCATTAGAAATAACATAACATAGGTTAAATAATCCGAGATTATGTGATTATTGCCTAGATTGGTCTATTTTTCTGATTCGTAATGCGCTTGTTCGGATAAACTTAGAGTGCTTATTCTAGGTTTCTCGATAGATAGGGTTAATTAATGAGAGTTTTATGATTAATTAGGATCTAAGAAAAAATCGGGATTAACAGAGGTTGTTGTTAATCTATGACTGATAATTGCTAAGAGAGATTAAAAGAATAATAAATCAATGAATTATGTTTAATTCGGGTGTTGATCGAGATTGAACCAAAGAATCGGATCCCTACCGAATTCTCCAATTTTATCATTTTTCGCATGTTTTCTTTAATTTGTTTTCATTAAGTTTACTTTATTTTATTTTCTTATTAAATCCAAAAACTCTTTATTACCTAAACATCAATTAATTTCATTTTATAGGCTAACCGAACACTCCTTGTGGAATCTAGACTCACCAGTGCTATAGTAGTAGTTTAGTTATTTTATTTTGACTAACGTGACGACGCGTCGGTCAATTTTGGCTCCGTTGTTGGGGAGTACGGTGTTTAGTTTTTGTTTGTGATTTTAATTGGTGTTTTGTATATATTTGTTCGTAATTGATTTCTTTTCAATTATTTCGTGATCTTTTCATTTTTTGTTTCATGTTTGTGAATTTAAAATTTTTTTGAAATGGATGGAAGTAATTTTCTCTTTGATTCATATTCTCAATCCTATAACAATATTTGGACTGATTAACTTAACTTTTGTTATGGATGGGATAACAGCCGAATTATTTCCACGATAGTTTGCAGGAAGCATAGCAATTGTCGTACATATTAGAAGCTTCCTATCAAGACTTCGGTGCATCCTTGGAAGAATTAGTTAATGTGTATGTTGCTAACAATATGCAATTCTAGCAGGAAACAAGTTCTAGAATCCATAACTTGACAAGCCAAGAAAATCAATTGATGGAAGTTATCAACCACCTAGCATCACAAAGCAAAGAGACACAACCATATCAACTTGAGGAGTACCCGATGGATATTAGCATGGAAAGCTTACAGAGTGAAGAGGAGGTTGAGAATTTTGAGGTCAATTCTCAAGGAGTTGTTTGTGTCGAAGAAGCTGAGGAGGAGATCGAAGTAGAAAAAGAAACATCTTTTAGCTCGGAGGTAAGAAATGAGTTGCATTTTATTGTTAAAAATGACTCTTCACCTTAACATAGCAAATTGGAGGAATTAAATGAGGAAGAAAAAGGTGAAGAGACATTTGAGATCTTTCTGGAGAGTAAGAACTCAGCCGAGATTGAGAATTTGAGGGTAGGGAAGACGCTGGATGGGAATGATGATCAACTAAGGCCTTATCTGGAACAACCTCGCATAGAAGTGGCACTAACTGTAACACCTGAAGATCACAATTTTGTCACGTGAGGGGAAGAAGGAGTTGAGCCAGTGACCCTAAACCAAGACGCTTCTTAGGAGGCAACCCAAAGAAAGTAAATTTCTTTTTTAAAAATTTTTGCATTTATTTTTTATGCATGTGTGTTTCTTTATTAGTTTTTTTTATTGTTTTTAAGTTTTCAATCAAAATAAGAGAAAGAATAAAACAAACAAAGAAATATTTGCTCGTTTTCTATTGCTTATAGGATTATTTAATCATGATTAGAGTGTGAATTGACTAGAGAATTTTATGGTAACTTTGGCATGTACTTTTGCTCTTGTGATTGGTTGATGTATCTTTAAAAGAGTAGTGACTAGTGGTAGACAAAGTCGGTGAGATTTTGAGCTTTATTATATTGAAACACCTATATCAGTCTCATTGTATTTTGATAATGTGTGACCTTCATGACATGTACATCCCGATTTTACTTTGAATTTCTATTCAAGATCACAGTTTTATCACATGCATTAACATGGAAATGATTAGGCATTTTTTGTTTTCTGAACTACATTAGCCAAATAGCTTACCCATTATATGATTTTTCCCTTGATAAACCCCTTTGAGCTTTGTACTTTTTCTTTGTGTACCAACCACATTACTTGCTTTATACTTACCTAAATGTCCTACCCAAGTTATAAGCTAGTGGAGCATTTGTGATTGTTGAGTTTGTGGATGTACAAAATTCTAAGTATTGGGGTGTACATATGTGAGGGTTTGTTATGATATTAGGATGTTTTGTAATTGAAAATCCCATGTTAATGTAGTTTCTTTTAATATTTAAAAAAAAAGAAAGAAAAGAGAAAAGCACAAGAAAAGAAAAGAAAGAAAAAGAATGAAAAAATATATGTTTAAATAAATGTATCTAGGAGCAAGTACATATGTGTTGAAAAGTTATTTATGATTAATGCATTCTCCTAAAGTTGTGATGAATGGGTTATTTGAGTATATTAGATATGAGGTAGATGTTGTCTTGAAAGGTTCACTTATTGTGGTTTCAATGTATTGTTGGCATCAATTATATGAGTGATTCCTTCGGATTGGTTTATGCTTTATGTGGTTGGTGTGTGGATTGAATAAGGTTGTAAAATATAAATTTTGCATTTGTCATAGCTGACAGTACCCAATTTTTTATGAGTGTTGCTTTGTTTCACTAGCTTTGATGACTTTCATACTACTTAACCCAAACACATCTCACCTTACCTTTGTCGATATTATAACCTTGAAAAGTCCTTTGATTCATGATTTGCATGTTAACATTAGTGGTGAAGAAATGAAATAATATGCAAAGTTATGAATTGTCATGATCATGAATGGTGTTGAGTGTACATATAGATATATTTTACTTAAACACATTTTCTAAGTCTACCATTAGATTGCTCGTTTTTAAAGATATTAAATGCTGATTGACCATGAGTAAAAGCTTAGAATGTTGATTTCTTGCTATGATTTTTTGTAAGTCATTCATCTTTGGTTATAATTATATAGTTTTGGAAAATATAAGAATTGAGTAAATGTTTTGGGTCTTTAAGCTTAATTTGGATGTTTTGCTCGAAGATGACCAAAAGCTAAGTGTGGGGAAAATTGATATGTATTTATTGTTGATACATTTAATCATTTACACTTAGTAATTATTGCCATGAATTTGCTTATGATACTCACTTTAATTCATATATGATTTTAAGTATAATTTAAAAGAAAAAATTAAAGTAAGTTGAAAGAATTGTATTTGGACTATTTTCTGAATATTAATTTTCACTTGTCTTCATAGAACAAAAAGAAGAAAATTAAAGACAAGAAAGAAAAAAAGACAGAAAACATACAAGATGACAACCAAGAAGTTGTCAAATAAAATAACATAGCAGCTGGAATGAAGCAAAAACGGTAACAGTCGATGAAAACAACGCCAGCATTTGGACAAGCAAAGAAGACATTGAAATGACAAAGTAGCAAATATGAAACAAAACGCAAACGTTCGACCAATAATTAAAAGGACAGCAGCTTGATTGGTTTGCGGACACGCACAGACGCGAGAGTAGCGCATAGCCAAAAGAAACGTTGTCGTTGGACGCAGTAGCTGGGACGAAGGAACGACAACGCACAACCAAGGAAACAGAACAAAACGCAACAAAAGAGGAGAAAAATTCAGAGCTACAGAAGAGGGTTAAGAGATGTGCTACAGAAGAGGGTTAAGAGACATGTACATTTAAGGTTGACCAAAAACCATTGAACTCAAATTGTCAAATCACAAATAGTAGGCGGCTTGGTGTGGCTAGAAAATAGGATAGGAGTAGTGGCTTGAAAAAAAAAAAAGAGAAGAGTGGAGAAATAAAGAGAGCTGCGTAAGAAGAGGCATGAATAGTGTAGGTGGTCCATTGATGTTTAATTGTCCCATCTGTAAATAGTGCAGCGAATAGTGTGATGAAGAAGCTTGCGGCAAAATAAAGAAAAGCCGAAGGGGGTTTCGGTTGGGGATGATTTTCATGAGGATTAAGTATTTTTTGGAAGACCATAGAAGGTTAAATGTTCTGATATCAATTTGGAGGTGATAATTGATGCCAACGACATGAGTTAAGCATTTTTTATTGTTTTGTTATTTCTTTCTCATATTGGGAATTGATTATGTTATCTGGTATTTATTAGATTGGATATTGAATGATGATGATTTTGATGCTCTATTGAATTGTTTTTCATAAAAACTTATTGCTAGAATCGAATGCAATACGTAATCGTTGTATTTCCGATGCATGTGTAGCGACTAATGGTTCTGAATCATTAGAGTTAATATAACATAGGTTAAATAATCTGAGCTTGTATAATTATTGACTAAATTGGTCTATTTTTCTAATTCGTAATGCGCTTGTCCGAATAAACTTAGAGAATTTGCTATAGGTTTCCTAATAGATAGGGTTAATTAACGAGCGTTTTGTGATTAACTAGGATCTAAAAAAAAAATCGGGATTAAGAGAGCTTGTTGTTAATCTACGATTGATAATTGCAAAGAGAGATAAAAGAACAACAAATCAATGAATTATACGTAATTAGGGTGTAGGCTAAGATTGAGCCAAAGAATTTAATCCCTATCGAATTCCCCAATTTTATCATTTTTCTCATGTTTTCTTTAATTTGTTTTCTTTAAGTTTATTTTATTTTATTTTCTTATTAAATCTAAACCCCCCATTACCTAAACATCAATTAATTTCATTTCACAGGCTAACCGAACACTCCCTGTGGGATCGACCTAGACTTACCACTACTACATTAGCAGTCTAGTTATTTTATTTTAAATAGTGTTATGACACGCCAATCATCGGTACAACATATAACCAACGAGAACGAAGAACGTCGTACATAAGATTTTGCGACAAATATGTTTTATAGATAAAAGTTTTTACCTACTAAACTGTAGTCATAGGCAATTATTTTTAGTAACAATTTTTTTGTAACAAAATAGTTTTAGCTACTAATTGTTTGTTGTAGGTAAATGTTTTTAGAGACATTCTTCTAAACATAGGTAACAACATTTTGTGACAATTTTTTTAGCTAATACTTTTTAGTGACAATTCTGTTTTTGTAGCAGAATAGGTTTAGCTACTAATTTCTTGTGTAGGTAAATATTTAGAGACATTCTTGTAAACGTAGGTAATAACATTTTATGATGATTTTATTTTGGTAGCTAATATTTTTAAGGACAAAATTTTTATTTTTATTTTAAATTTTATTGTAATTATTAAAAACAAATTTATTTTAATTTATTACAATTTTTGGGATAGTTTAAAATATAAATTAGTTACATTTCATAATTAATGTTGGTGACATTTTTTAAATAATAATAAATTTAAATAAAATAAACATTAAAAATGGAATGCATTTTATATTTAAAAAGTAATTACAGGTCATATACAAATTAAGACTCCTCATCATCGTCACTACTATTGACATAGTTTAAGTCTAGTAATTGTTTGACCATCTTTTAAAGCCTGTTCACTTCTTTTAGATTACGATCTAACTTCTCCTCCGTACATTGTAACTTAGTCTTTAGTGTCTGGTTCTCCTTTTGAAGCGTCATGACATATGCTAGTTGTGACAAAGATGCACCAACAGGCTTAGGTTCATACCAAAAACCTTTGATATAGCCTGATCTTGTACCAAGGACAATGTTGCAAATGTCATCGACATTGGGTTGATTCTCCACAGACAATGATGTCTGCAACAACTCCTACATCTTGGCCTACAATTTAAAGTACAAAATTGAGTTAATTAAAAAATTATTGCTTAGCAATATATAGAAAAATAAATTGTAATATTAATTTTTTTGTACTTACATAATTACTTTGTGCCTCTTCAAACGTCTAGCCTTGACCGTCCTTATAGTGTGTTAGCTTGTAGAGTGTGATCCTATCACACTCTTGTCCTTAGAGTTGTGTTTGGCTCTATTATATGAATTTAAAAATTAGAAGATAATAGAATTTATTTTATTAAGAAATAGAATAATAAGTTGAAAACGTTAACGACAACAAATGATTTGGAGCCGATGTTATAAAGAGTCTTCATTTTTGCTCTTTTCACCCTGGCTTTCTCACACCTTTCCTTAAATTAAGAGTAGTCATGAAATGTATAAATAAAATTAATGGAAGAAAATAAGAAGAGAAAAAAACAAACCTGAACCTTTGCTAAGGCTCAATAATCACACATTTCACTCCAATTTCCTAGAGTCACCCATTCCGAAATATGTCTCTTTGCCTCTTCATCGGAAGGGAAAGACTGGTAATGCTACCAATTAGGTTAGGCATTCCTGTTTCATTCATAGTCTCTATATAATTCTGACAATCGTCTAACATCTCGTCAATCTCATCATCACCATCATCATTCACATCACAATCATCAACATCATTATTGTAACTGTCATCATAACATGTACCGCCACTTTTACTACAACTTGCTTCCTTACGTTCACCATAATAAAGCCATAAAGTATAAGATTTGTCCATGCCTCGGATCAACAAGTGATTATATACCACATCTTGACTTTAGAAGTCGACATTTAAGCAATTGATGCATGGACAACGAATACTACATTCATCACCCATTTGATCTTTTACAAATTGTGTGAAACTATTAACTCCTTCTACGTATTCAGTTGACCATTTTCGATGACACATCTAACCCTTATCCATTTAGCTATACAATAAAAGAAGATAACTAAGTAATTACAAGCATTTTTTGTTTAATATTACGTTAAAAAACCTATGTAATTAAGGTACGTGGCATTGTTTACTATCTACTCAACAATGTTGTTTCAGTTCTTACGCACTAATTAATTAAACAATATACAACAAAATGAAACGACTACTGATATATAAAACAATTAATTAACAAGCTAATTAGTAAGATGATTGCTTCTTATTCGCAATAATAATAATGGTTATTACTAATTCGCATTAACAACAATGGCTTTTGTCAAACATGTGGTGGGTAAGGAGAATATACCTAAAGATGCCACACAAGTTATGTGGTTTTGACTCTAATCAAATAGAGGAACACAAAATCTACAAATAAACCCTATACACAATCACCAACTAAATACAAAATTTCTTCTTTATGGTACTATAAAAGCATATTTAAAGCACAACAAGGATGTTGAACAATTTGATAAAGTATTTTAAAAGTGAAGAGACTTCTCATACACCAAACAATCATTTTAACCTATAGATGTATATATTCAAGGAGTATATTTTCATAGATGTATACATTCAAGAAGTGAGCATTCACTTTAATTATTTATAGTGAATGCTCACTTCTTGAATGTATTTTCTTGAAAAATTTTCAAAATTTAAAAATTTATAGTGAATGCTCACTTCTTGAATGTATCTTCTTGAAAAATTTTCAAAATTTAAAATTTATGCTCACTTCTTGAATGTATATCTATTCCTTTAGTTAATATTTTCATTTTTTATAAGCTATAAGTATAATCACTATCATTATCTTCATCAAGAGAAATCAAGATGAAGGATTAACTCACTATCATAAATAAATCATTTGTGGGCTATCTCATTCTTAGTTTCTTAACTTTTTTCTTGAGTTATTTAAGTCATCCCATGTCACTTTAATTGTATTAATAATCTTCCTCATTTATTTATTTCTTTTTGTATATATTTCGTGAAATTTTGAGATTAAGACTTATTATACCTTTATTCCATGTTGATGCTGAACTTATGTTAATGTAGTTATCTAATAAAACATGTGAGTGGATGGTATAACTAATACATACGATGTTATAATGATTCCATATGTTTAACATGACCTTTCTTTTTTACTTTAATAGTTACTTTTGACCTTTCCAATAAACGACTAGTGCTTAACATTTTGAATTGTGAAATAGGAGAATATAATTGATGCTAGGATGGTCGATGGATCCTTAGGTATAATTATAACATTATTAACTTTAAAGGCATTGAAAATTATTGGATTATTGTCAAAAACTGAAGCAACTATCCAAGGTGAGTATTTTTGTACAATAAATTTTAATCTTCAAAGAATTGTTTAAAGTAAGTGGATAAAACAGAACGGACTAGTAAAAATTACATTAAAAAAAATTATAAACATTATAAAGATAAAATGAACTAATAAAATTAGTACATAACAATAAGATAATTTTGAGACTCTGCCAACAAGGTTTTCCATAACACTCTTCAACTCCTCTAGGCTTTATCAAACCAATCAACATGAACATTTATATACCATTACTACAAAAGACCACAACATTTATAAACTCGAAACTTGTTCACAACTTTTGTCGAACACCTTATGGGTAAGTAAATTTCAACTTAAGAACGTAAAACTATCGTCTGTTTTCCCTTTCTTCAACAACAACAACACAACTTCTGTACAACTCAACCATTATCATCATCAATAAATGCAAAAAAATTGACAAGAAACTCAAAATATAACACAGACACATCATACTATTTTCGACTTAAATAACATAACAAAATATCCAATCAATACAACTCACCAAATAAAAAGGGCAAGCGTACAAAGAAGATTCTTTCCTGTTTTCCAAGATAAAGGAGAAGATAGGGCAACTTCGGCATTTTTAAAAAATGGACTCATTTGGGCACTGTCTAGTTCGAGGGGGAAGAAGGGGAGGGTTGGCGTCTGTGTTTAAACAGACGCTAGGACGATGTCGTTCGTTCGTTTGTCGTCCCACGAACGACATCGTCCTAGAATTTGTTTAAATTTTCTCATCCGATACATTTGGCAATGAATCTACATTTCGTCGTCAAATGTTAAACGTTTGCTAAGAAAATAAAATAGCGTCGCAAATTGCACAACATTTTGCTACCAAATTGATAAATCATCGCCAATACTAAACCTTTTACATTTTTCCGACGGTCAAAACTATCGTCTCCTATCACTCCAATTTCGCTACCAATTATACACAACGTCGCCAAAACTCAAGCATTTTCTTTACATTCTTAATTTTCTTAATTGATTAATATATATGACTTTTTCCTATTACCAATAACAAAATGAAAATTTTGTCTTTTACACTTAAATATGGAGTTGTTCTTAATTTGCTTAATTTTTGGGAATTACTAATCTTCATTTTTAATTTGGTGGATTAAAAAATAAAATGGGGAAATTTTTAAAAAGTTGTATCTTCTTTTTGTTATTAGTTGAATCAATAAGGATTGCAAACCATAGTTCATTTAAACCAAATTCATCATTAACATGACAACATATACCCTTTGGCCCTTAATCTACCATTAACCTTATTATTTGTATAAAAAGATACATTTAATTTAAATATCTAAGGGTTTTTACGAAGAAGTAATTTTAGTTGCAGAAGATCATTTCTGTGACCAACCACCATACTTAGTTACAAATGGTAGACAATTTGCTACCAAATTTTCACATCGTCTCCCTAAACTGAAGCAATCTCTTTACTTTCTTAATTTTCTTAACTGATTAACATATATAACGTAACATCCCATTACTAATGGGAAGGGTAGAATAGTAATTTGGAATGATTTATGAATGCTTAGAATCGCCTTGATATGTTCATGCATACACATACTCGTGAATAGTAAGTTTGTACATGAAAATGACTGTACATGCATTCATGACATTTCCTGGTATATTTGTTAATAAATGTGATTGTTATGAAAAATATGATTTGTGTGCTTGAAAATTGATTTGGAGAGTGTATTTAGTGATTTAGAATTGTTGGAGAATTTTAGGAAAAATTTCAGAAATTTCGGGTATTTTCAGACTAGGAAAAACGCCAACTGGCAAGACAATTGATGAATAGAAGTAGAATTAAAAGTCAAATGGTAGTGAAAATTTTTATAAATGACTTTGAGATTTAATTACTTATGTCATTGAAATTTGGAGAAAATTGGATTAGAAATTGGAGTTAAATGAATTAGTTTTTAAAGAGGGGTCCAAATGGA
>JAOQMS010000178.1:8030034-8040806 GCA_027563885.1 Erythroxylum longipes
GTAACCTTTAATTTTAGCATCTGAGGACCAAGAAAAGGTAGCTTTAGGAGGAGTAGACCATAAACTGCTTCCTTAAGAATGTAAATATAGGAACATCCAATCCAAAGTTATTTCTTTTCTAATAAGATATTTCATAATTTTTTATCAAGGAAATTCTATTAAAGATTCCAATAGAGGTCAATCCTAGTCTACCCTCCTCTTTTCTCTTTCAGACCTATGTCTATTTAAATTTAGCAAAATGACTATCTGAGCTTAAATTCCCCTATAGAAATCTTCTAAATAGCTTCACTCCTTTGGCTAGAAACATGTTAGAAGACCAGTAAATATGAAGGGAATTCAAAATTGATTTTCTGAGTTACATCATCCCTCTAAATAAAAGTACCTTATCAATCCACATACTTAACCTTCTTTGGATTTTTTCTACTAAGGGATAACATTCAGAGAATTGTATCCTTTTAATAGTAATAGTACATCCCAAATAAGTCAAGGGTAGTAATTTCCTTTTCATACCTATGATTAGGGAAATCCTACCCTCCATCATGATTGCATTAGATGACAATATGAAATGGCTCTTGCTGAAATTCACCTTCAACTGTAAAAGATCTCAAAATGTAAGCAATATAAAGATAAGCAGTTTAATAGATTTATAGTGGGCTTTAGAGAAGAGTAATAGCTCATTCGTAAAGAATAAATTAATGATTCACCTTCTTACATTTGTTATGAAATTTGAAGTTATATTATTTCCTACTTCATGAATAAGAAACTAAGTCAAGAATTACAAGCATAAGATAAAAGATAAGAGGAGATGGGATCCCCTTATCTTAGATCTCTAGCACTGTTAAATATAACAGTAGGCATTCCATTAACTGGAACTAAAAAGGATGGGCATGTGATATAAACCTCAACCCACCTAACAAACATATTATGGAAACCTAAGGTCTCCAAGGTCTGGAGAATAAAGCCTAATTTAATGCAATTAAAAGCCTTTTTGAAATTAACTTTTATGACATAGTTAAGAGAGTAATTCTTCCTCTGATACCCCTCCATCAAATCTTAAACAATATAGACATTATCCCCAATCATTCTTCCTTGCATAAAGGCGCTCTGATCATTAGAATTTAGTGATTCATGGACTGTCTTCAACCTATTGGACAAAATTTTAGAAATTACCTTATATAGAAAATTAGTGCATACAATAGATCTGAATTCTTCAATAGTTGTAAGGCTAGAGGTCTTAGGTATCAAACAAATATGAGTTCTATTAATCTCATTTAGTAGCACTCCTCTATAGAAAATTTCCATGACTTCTCTCTTAACCATAGGGCCAACTTCCTACCTAGTCTTATGAAAGAAGTATAAATTAAATACATTAGGTCCTGGGGTTTTGTTAGGATTCATTTGAAAGACTGCCTCTTCTACCTCCTTGTCCTTAAATGGCTTAGTGAGTAATTTAGCTCACTCATGAGAGATCCTCTTTTCAAAAAAGAGCTAAGTGGACAAGAAGCTGAGATTCTAATCCTTATATTTTATTGCTAGTCATCTAGATGTAATTAATTTATTATAATGGTTATTGAGCAAGTATACGTAGATTTATGCAAGGACTTGGTCACAAAATATTTTACGGTAGCATCTCTAAACACTCCAGCACTTTTAAATTTTAAACCAACATATTGAGTTAGAATGGAGAAATTATGATAATAATATACTTGCTTTGAATTTGTTATTATAGATAAATCACCATCTTCTTCGAAATAAGATATTTATTTACTTGTATCATCATTATCAAGATAGTCACTCCCTTTTTCTGCACAAAAATATTTATTGAAAATATATGGATGGTCATCTTCTATTCCTTTTTTGTTTACTTCGTTGTTCCTTATACTTATGTCCAACTTATTAAAATTTATTATTATCATTATTGCTAAAACACTTAATTTCAACTACCCTTTCTACTTCACTATCATTTCCTTCATTTTGTTCAGTATCATTATCCATACTAGCATTACTTTATGTTCCCCAACATCTTTGCCACTAACAATCTGCAACTCATCTTTAGTGTATAACACAACTTCTTCATCCTTAACTGAATAGTCTATAGGAATTTTCGATATCTCCCTCATCTTTTGATCATTTTCTTTATTTTAAATAAATAAACCCTCAAAATATATGTCAAACCTACCAAATTAAACATCCTTATAATATCATATGTCCTTATCCAATCTATCATACCAGTATGTATTATTACTTTTCTACCATAAACTATGCAATTTAACAAAATCAATTCCTTCAAACATTATTGTTTTGCCTTCATATATGTCTTGGTATCCCTAACTATATATACCTACAGTGGAACAAAATTCTCTTTTCATTTGGTCTAAATATGTTATAAGTAAAAAATTAAACCATTTAAGGCAATGACTAATCAAATAACTACTCATTCAAGACAATTACCCATACGGATTCCACATATATATTAAGGAAAAATAAAAAATGTAAGGTAATAACAACATAATATTCAATAAAGTGTTACAACAACAAAGCAATAAAGCTTATAAATTAAGATTATATAGTCCAAAAAAATACAAAAATGTCACAACAATATAATAATAATATAAAAACTAATAATTTCTAATTTTAAATGTCCTTAAAACCTGAAAACAACTCATTTCATAGCAATGTAAATGGTCCAAAAAACATAAAAATAGTGATGAGGATAACAAAATCACAATAGATAAAACATTCTTAACTTGTGAACAAAGTTATCCTGACATACAACACATTCACAATAGTCATCTCATGACCAAAATTATTTTGATATACCAACTTACATATAACATTATGTTTATGCTTGTGCAATATACATACATTTTTAGATGTCACAAGGATTTCAAATATCAAAGTGTCATTATCTCTTAAAAAGTAACTCATTCACATAACAACTCTAATGGCCCCAATTAGAAAATGGAAAAAAGTCCATCATAATACACTGTTTAAGGTGCCTTAATCACAATAGATAGAAAGACTACGTACGATTTTCTCACAAAACAATTTGTTTTCCGTGTATGAGTTTCTCAATTTACCATAATATGTAATCAATTCTTTGTTTGATAATAATTAAGAAATAAACAAAATGATTATGCATTACTTGTCCAATGCTTGAAACCGATTAACAAAACAAGATCACCACACCACATTATAAAAATATCAATTAGGAAAATAACTCACTTCATCATTACCACTTCCAATTCAAGTATAGTAAAAGAGTAGATGAATTAGGAGAACATGCGACTGTGTTTGGGCTCATAAATTTAAAGAGAAAATGGAGAGTATGTCAAACACAGGTTTTGGATTCAATCTGGAGATTATGAATCAGATTTTTGGTATTAGGGATAACATGTTTGTGTTTTAAACATATGGTGATATGACAGAAGTGTTAAACTGAGACACATTTCAGTCTTTTCACTAAATAATAGTTTTCTTTTTTTATTTTATAAATGTCATGCCAAGTATACTGTTCAATTTAGGGAATCTAAATGTAAAAAAATTTAAAATTAAGGGTTTATTTAGTGAAAATAGATATTTAAATGGGATTTTTCATAATAAAAAAGTAGAAATTGTGAGTGCTAGCGTCCTGATAAAGTTGTAGTTATCAAATTATAAGATAAAAATAAGAGGTAAGATGAAGTCTGATCACCTAAATATTTTAGTTTGAGGGTTAAAGACACAAACATTGACTCCTCATATATACTTTACTTGATTTCTTTAAAACTTACAATGGTTTAATATTTTAAAAGATATACTTTGATAAAATAGATAATATATTCCTTGTGTTGATTTTTAAAATATATATCTAATAAAACTGACAAATGATATGACGAAAAATTAATAAAAAAGATTGATTGTGTATCCATTTAATAAAATATACGTCCTTTTATAATAATGTGAGGTTCATATAAGTCTGTGTGAAAATTCTAAAACCTCATAGAACATAACAAAGTCCACAAAGAAGAAGAAAAGAAAAAGTGATTTAACAGAATATTATGTATGTACCTCTCCTGAGCTTTGTAATCTAGTACAATTTATACACTAAAATTGATTGTTAACAAGTCCCATAGGCAACTCCCAATTCAGCTTTTTCAATGATATGAAATGTCAGGTTTGTTGTTTTATTAATTTCCTCAATGTAAAGTACGCAACAATTAATTTCAAATAAAAAAATTTCAGAAATTTGAACAATAAAAAACTAGAAGTTATAATACTTTAATTAGAAGTTCTTGTTCTGTGTACTTTTAACCAGGAACGTGCTTATTGAAAAGTAATTACGTTTGAGTGTTAAGGAAACATAAGAAAAACTACTAAATAGCCATTCGTTGCCGAGATGTATTTTATTATTAAAAAAAATTTTGAAAAACCGTAAATGCAGGATTGGATGTATAGGTTGTTGCTTGGGATCATGAGCTTGCCAGCTATCTCCAAGTCCCACTAGGATTGCAGCTCCATAACTGTAATTTTAGTGGCCAGAGTAGAATCATTTTGCAGGTCGCCTTCCCATCCATCCTGCGTTTTGGGCTTTCTCTGTTCATGTATGAAATAAAATAAAATAAAAAGGGTAAATTGTTTGGAAGACCACTAAACAAGTAAACAGAATAGGATATGGTGTAACAGGAGGCAAATCAAACGGTATAGCATGGATCAAGAAATTGTTAAGGGAACAATTTGAACAGAACATGCTCTAGTAATTATCTTATCTCTTGTTTAAAGAATACCATTCACATTTCTCTGCTAAGTCCTCTAATTATTAGCTTCAACAAAGCTCATATAACAAATGTGCACGCTTTGTTGATATACTCACGTTTGCCTCAAAACTCTTGTTTGAATTGAGAGGGTATTTATATCTGGATTTCACCATGCCAACGTTCAATTGTTGTAGAAAGAATACACAAATCCATATTCTTTTTTAATTATTAATTGCCAAGGAACGGATACACTCCCCATTACTGACCTTTTTAATAGAATTGTAATATCAGAAAGGATAACTCAATCAATCTCTTTAGTCACGCAAAAAAGCAAGATCAACTAATTTGTAACGGTTGTTTGAAACATGCTTGAAGATAACCATGACCATGATTCGAAGTTAGGTGGCAATTAAAATATATACTGCAAGCATTCCAGAGTATTTTAGCACAATTACTTGATCATTACCATTACACTCAGGGTGATATATAGGCAGGAACTACTTCTACCACGACTATTCTTTTTTATTCATGATAGGTGCTGGAAGCACAAAGTCGCTGCTGATTATGACAAACGCGTTTAGCTCGTACCTTCAGGTTCTAATCCCTTACAACCTGGAACATTAATCCACTCAAGTTGGATCTCCACCTCCCCAGACTCCACATTCCTCAACTTGAGACGCATGTCTTGAATCAGTTTCCCACCTTTCCAAACAACAGAGCTCTCATCGGCGAGGCAGTTCTTCGTGTTTGGCTGAACTCTTGAAACTACACATCCTGCTGGCAGGTTCTTCAAACCCATTTTAAGACTTTCTACATATGGTTGAATGTCGATCTCCGCATCGCCCATTTTGTCATCCGCTGTGAACGTGTCTTTGTCATAAACAGTCTGCAGGGGCAAAAGTTAAATGAAATCATCACATCCCATCACCAGATGCGTTTTTACAGCTAAATTTCCTCTTCAACTTACTAAATTGATTGGAGTGTAGATATCGGTAATCGTAAGAGTCAACTCTTCTTGCCACTCAGGGTTGCAATTCTTTCTGACTACACTAGTCTTCAGTTTCTGCACCAATTTATATGACATGGATGTAAGGAAGAACAAGGAAACAAGAACCCGTACTTTATTTCTAAATTAACATTCTGATTGTAACAGATAGCTCAAATTTTTATTTGGACTCAAAGATTGTTGAAGCTGCAGGCAGATTTTGGACAAGACGGCAAATAAAGAAAGAACATCACATAAGCAGCTCAAGTGAAGGTGAATCAAAGAGTAGGTCAGCAAATTAGCACGTCCCTAGATATGGGTTAATAATTTGAAGGGTAAAGAAAAGCATTCCTTCCGCCCCCATTAAAGGAATCAAAGCTAGTCATACACTGGCAACCTAGACATTATTGAACCTCATGTTTAGTTCACCCAAATGACTTCCTTTTGCTCGTTTTCCATGGATATAGCAGTGAATTTATATAAGTTAATTTGCCATAGTATTCTCAGGTGAATATTGATAGTTTCTAAATCAGGGCGCTCCTGGTGAAACACCGCCAAATCCTTAGCAGTTAAAATAAACGAATTCAAGTGGGAAAATGCAGGGTGTACAGACTGCAAGTCATCATCGAACCATAGAAGAGGATGATCAATCAAAAACTCGGATACAAGTCATAACCCAAGGACCGGTATTGAAAGCCAAGGCCCTCAGGTTTGGCTGTCCTCTTAGGCTATTCTGACATAACATACAAAAGGTTATACCTCCGCCAATAAAGGGAGAGGTTTGTTTTCAGTTTTCACCAAGAACAAGAATCCAGAGCCAGGATGAATCAATTACCCCATTTATAATTCAAATTCAACGACAGACGGACTTTCAAAAAGAAATAAGATATTAGGAAAAGAAAACAAATGACAACTGAAGAAGAGATGGAGCAAGAGACCTGGTTTGCCATAGTGATAACAACATATGGATCACTGGTACCAAGATCTCGAACAGCAAGATTTATGCCTTTTCGAACCCGAATTCTGAGAAGACCAAGAAAGTTCTCCATTTAATTGTAACGCTAATGGAAGATGGAAGTGGCAGGTTTGATATTAATGGAATATAAATATTTTCACGGCCGGAGAACTGACGCAGCTATAAAACAGAATGTTTTAAGCTTGGTAAAAACGAAGAACTTAATGGGCAATCGTGGTTTCTCGTGGTCCCGTACATGAGGAATCTAAGTCCAAATACGACAATATTATTGCAACGTGGCAATACGATGCGACTCAAATCTGTTAACCGCACATGCTGAAAGTCAAAAGCTTCTCGATCACGTCCGGACATGCCCCCCTGGTCCCCCGCCGCTTTCGCTGCTTCTTTACCTGGGATCGTAAGTTTTCATTAACACAAGTTCCAAAATTAGAACCCAAATAATTGAAGTTGGAGTTTGAGAAGAGATCCTTGATGTTATATGTTCGGTTAAATTTGAAAGTTTTTGTTAAAACTGCAGTGAGATAATGATATTTACATACTTCTTATTGTAGGTAATTTTTTAGTTTAGTTTGTGTTCTTTTTAGTATATCATATCATATTAATGGTGTATGTGATGATTTCTAATGAAATCATTCTATTTTTGTATTTTTTTTATTTTTCTAGAGCATCTTCACCGCTAATGTAAAGACCGGCTTAGTCCACACAGTCGCTACTTTGTCCCCTTTATCATCATCTTCTTCGACGTTTTCACCGTTCTCATGTTATTAGTTAGCATTTAACTTATATTGACTAATTAACTCTATTTTTATTACTTTCCTTCCGATTTCTTTTGTCATAAAATATTTTCATGAACCTCTGAACAATAAACATTTAGTTTACATGTCTGATTTCTTGCTTTTATACAATTTACCAATAATAAATGATAAAAAGAAACATCATTCACTACAAAAAAAAAAAACTGATTTTGTGATAAAAATTACCGACGGAAAAAATAAAGATTCCGTCAATAAGTAAAATTACCAACGGAATTTTCCGACGGATAAAGACATCGTAAAAACGGCCGTCGCAAAAATTTACCAACGGAAAAATCACGACCAATTAAATATACCGTCAGTAAATATATTTCGTCGGTAAATTCAACAACTATTTGATTTTCTGTTTGATTTTTCTGCCAGTAAGTTTTGTAAAACGTTACCGACAATTGTTTTTTTTCTGTCAGTGACTTTACCGACGACATCGTTTCGTTAGTAACAATTTAGCATGTTAATATTTCCCATTTTCATCATTATCATTATCCTCGTTTCAATCACATGCTTCGTGATTGAAATTAATATCCATAATAACTATTAGAAACTTATTTCCTATATCTGGTTACATATCCCTTAAATCATCATCTGACCTAACACTTCCAAGTTAAGTTATATCATATTTCAAGTATTTGGCCTTAGCTTCTTACGATTAAAGTTGATTTAAGTTCTACAAGGACCATACAATAAATAACCCTTTTTCCAAACCTTACCTACTCTTCTGTAGAAATCTTCCTTTTAATAACAATATGTCTAGATCGTTCATTATAGTGTCAAATGTATACAAATTGTCAAACTTAATACTAGTCCAATTGCTCGGTAGCTTCTCTTGGTGAAGAGCTATAAGACCTCTTCTTCTTACTTCAAAGCAGCTCCATGAGTGCATAGTATATGAATCAGGTCCTTCCTAAAGGCAATATCTCTATCATTCTCTTCAAAACTCAAAGTATTTATCCTCATCATTAGTATAACACATCTTTGTTTTCCACTACTTTGATCATCATTTTCATTAAGAAGCCCCCAGGTAACCTCAATCCCATCAAAATTATCAACAATCTCCTTTTGGTGAACAACGGAATTCATCAAATCCTCTTGTTTTCTAAATTTGCTATTTCTTATTCTTATTTTTAGGTCAAATCTTGGTAGATAAGCATATGGTTACACTTTCAATGAGTTGGTTGTGATCGAAATAATCACACATGTCATCAATAAATAGCTTAGATTATTATTGACATACTGTTTAACTTCTCATGAATCAGTGCCTTATAAGTGCTTCGTAGCAGCATCATTATTCATCAATGAAAAGAAGGAGGCATAGTAGGAAACCAAAAAGGACCAGGATGGTAGCATCCCTGCATATTGTAGGATAATGGCTATCCTAATTGGTACGTAGTTCTTAGAGTCTTGAAAATAAAGATAAACAATGATTACTCTTTTGGTCTCCTTTGTTCGGAGAACCAAATATCAAATTTTTGTATAGTATAACTACTACTAAAACCTCCTTGCCATATGAGAATTATTTATATGAATGGATTCTTAGGAGGCAGACAAATTATAACAAGAAATTGATATATCAAGACCAATTATTAAGTAGATGATACATCTAACCATATGATATTGATATGTTAAGATGAACTATTAAACAAAAAAAAATTTGGAATTATCATTATAGTGATCTTTATAGTTATTATCTCTCATATAAACCAAACTGTTATACATACTAACAAATAATTTATAATATATATGAATAATGTAGTTAATATGAATGACCATATCTATATAGCAATTTCAAATGTTATATAGATTAAATCTAATTTCAAGTGCTCAATTAAACCAAACAAAAAAAATTAAACACTAAAATCAATCGGTAAGCAAATTTGGATTTTTTTGAATGATTTATCTTATGTTGAACTAAACTAAACCTTTAGAATCCTTCTTCTTCTTCTTTTAGTTCAATTTATTTACTAAGTAGGATCTAAAAGAAGAAAAAAGAAAACCTGTTGAGTCAATAAGCCAGCTCATATAAAGATACTTGAACTCACCATCTAGTTATCACAAATTACATAATGAAATGACAACGATTCTAAATAGTAAAAGAACTCATATGTGCCCCGATATAATTGAATAAAAATTAATAACATAAACAACATTAGCATCAAAGCATACTTCGAATAATATCCCGCAACTATATAAGAATATTGTATAGAACAACTTATGCACGTATTACACCAATTCCATCGATTAGTTCGTCATTTTCATTATTGTTTGAACTTACATAACTGATTTCTCAACTGCAATCCCAATAAAGTAGGTCTGATATCTGTTTTATGATAATAAGCAATAACCTTAATAGCTATAGGCATTTAAAATAAGGAGAAATCATTAAAGAACCCACTCAAAACTATCGTCGAACACTTCAAAGGCATAACAGTTTCATCCCAATTAACCTAAGCAAATCATGTCTTTTTCCTTCCTCAACGTTTTCCAGAACATTGCAAACACAAATACACTATAAACAATCCAAAAACAAACACAAAAACACCTCAAAAACTCATAGGTCCAAACATATATGCCAACATGGGTTATACCAAAAATCACAGAGAAATAAGGCTGAATGACTTATCTCTGCCGAAGGACACAATCGCAGTGGTTGGAGAAGACAAACGAACACACACGCCGATGAAGAAAAGACGAATCGATGACAGGGGAGAGGGAAATTCAGGGAGGGGGAAACGTAGGGAGGGGGTCTTCGGATAGGCTAAATGCATAGGAAAACAACGTCGTTTGGTGTTAAACTAAACAACGTCGTTTTCATTATATTAAAAACGTTAAAGCAGGAAGCAACGATGATGCTTGCCCTAAAATTTACCGATAAAATTTGCTAACAATCACATTTCTATCGGTACCCAAAAATATACCAACGAGAATCTTTTACCGTCGCTAGATTCTGTCGGAAACTTTGCCCTTCCCTCTATTTTTACCGACGGATACTTTTACCATCGCAAAATGTAATCTTTCTCAACAATGTTCCTCTTCCGTTGGTAATTTTCCATCGCTAAAGACCACAATGTCGTTTGGATTTAAACCAGACGACATCGTTTTATTTATGAACAATTCAACTTTTACCGACGGAACATTTTTACTATGGTTCCATCAGTATTCAATTTCACAATTTTCCCCGCCAGCCGTTGTCGCCTAATTTTGTGACATAATTTTGTATTCCATCGCTATAGTACGACAAAAAATGAGCAGGTATATTTTCCCTCCAC
>JAOQMS010000178.1:8044661-8087819 GCA_027563885.1 Erythroxylum longipes
ATGCCATAGAGAATTTTTTAAAGAAGATAAACATAATTTGGCTTATAAAGATCAGTAAAACAAGGAGACTGAAGCATAAAAATTGGTTCATAAAGATTAACTTGAAGAAAGGAACTGTTAACATCAAGTTATGGAATGGACCAATTTTGAGTAAGATTAACAGTGAAAATACTACACAAGGTGATTGGTTTAATTATAGGACTAAAGTTATTGGTGTAATCAGTAACAAGGATTGATAATATCCTTTCGAAATAAGGTGAGCCTTATAATGATCAAGAGATCCATCTTTTTTTTTTTCAATTTAAAGGCCCATTTATAATCAACAATGTTAGCATTTAGTAGGGGAGGAGCAATGGTCCAGATGCTATTACAGTAACGGGAATTGATTTCATCAAGTATATCATAATACCAATGGAGCAATTTATTGGCTTACGTAAAAGAGGTAGGATCAGGATCAGGATCAGATGAGTTTTAAGTTATGATGTAAGGTGTAAAAAAGATAGATGGTGTTGATTTTGAAGTGAATTTTTCAATACAGGTAGAAATTAGAAAGGGATAACAATTACAACCAAAGACTAAAAAAATATGACGATCTAGTTTAGTATAAAAAAGGAGATTATCTTTAAAGATTAGAAGTGGAAAGAAGAGGTTTATAAGGTGAATAGTAGTTGCAAAACTTTCAAACTAAAAGGATTTAGGAAGAGAAGTGTGGATAATCGCTTAGTAACTCAAATTTTTTTAAAAGTATGGGAGTACAAAATACAATAGGAAATATATTAGAAGGTGAAGCAATGAGAAAAGGTGTTACTGATGGGTTCAAGAGCACCATTAGACTTAAAAAAGTTTATTACAATGTGGCCGTTTTTTTTAACAAATTTGACATTACAAGGGGCTTTTGGTGTAATTAGGCTTATTTGGTGAAATGGAGTTAAGAGAAACAGGATGGACTGAAAGGTAATAGGCTATAAATGGAGAGCTAGGCATTGGGCTAAATAAACTATGATGAAAATCAGCCCAATGTGGCAACCCAACTCGATTGAGCTACTGATATGTCCGAAATTGAGGATTAAGGTTTTATTGAGAGCATAAAATGACCCAATTTTTGATGATATATATATATATATACAGGTACTAACTATATAAAGAAAATACAATAAAACAATAAATAGGTTACTAAAAATAAGTGATTATGCTACGATCATGCTTTTAAGATTATTTTTTGATAACATTATTTATCATCAAATCCCGACGTTAATAAGTACACAAGTTTAGTTAATTAAGAGTAATCTAGTTATAAAGGTGAAAGAAAAAAAAATGAAACTCATGAATGACTATAATCAATTCATATATTATAAAAGATTATGGTTATTGCAAAAATATTGTTGATAAAAATTAATTCTAATTTTATTTTGTTTAAAGAAATTTTAAAAAAATGAGCCTATGATTTATTTTGCTAATAAAAATTTAATTTCATAAAGAAAAAGAATCTTCTCCAAACTTATACTTCACAATTCAATATTTTGTTTCCAAAAAATCTTCTCCCAAGTTATAAAATCTAAGAAAATGTTGTTAAAATTTGACCAACCTATTTGTTTATATTTATCATAATTACGTATATTTAAAGATATTACAATTTAGTATACACGTTAGAATATTAACTTATATTATTGATATAAATAATTATTTACAACTAGGCTTGGAAATAACTAAGCTCAATTTAATATATATATTTAATTTTTAAAAACGAATTCATTTTATTTTAATAATTTCGTCGAAAACTTAAAATTAAAAAAATCATATTTGATATGAAACTTGGTCAATTGAGACCCGGTTGAGTTGGGTGGATTAATTTTTTTCCATTCTTATTTTCAACTAAATATTAAGAAATTGCCATCATATATCAAACATTTGTAAATTGCTTAATGAACTTTATTTTAAATTATGAACTAAATATCAAGAAATCAAAATGTCTGTAAATTGCTTCATGAACTTACTTTTAAAACATATAAATGAAACTTACAAATATCATAATACAAAATTTAAAATTATAAACTCTTGCTTACTATAAATTTTATAATTGTTCTTTTTCTACATGATTTTTAAGAAAAATATCTATCAAATCAAAGAAAATTATAATTATCATATTTTTTAGTAAAATAAGATTTAATTATTTATAACCACACAATTCGAAGAATACCCAAAATTTATATAAAATTTGAATAGCTAATAATTATCAATGAATTTTCTTTTTTCTTCTAAATTACCCTTTAATCAACAAAATTGTGATCATTTAAAATTAGAATTTGTAAGAATTTAACAAATTATTTATATTTACCATCATCACTGTAAATTTATTATATAAATTGTATTTTAAATTACGTTTGCCAATACTCATAAAAAATATAATTTTAATTAAAATTTTCAACAATAAAAACACTCAATTTTTAAACATAAATTAATTATAAAATAAGTGGACAATTTTTCAATAAAAATTTATCACTACCAAACTAGTTATATAATTACTTTTATTAAAAAAAAGCTTTTCCTATACTTTAATTGATTTTCTTTTTATTATCTTAGAAAGATTATAAAAGTAGAAATTCCTTAATTTTATAATTTCCCTTCAAAATATCTAAGCTGGTTCTCAAGTACTGGCCAACAATTTCGGTATTATCCACCATTCAAGTCCCCACGCACACGCACATCAGTCATCGAAGATCGATAGACATCACATTTGACATCTCCTTGATGATCACAGTTGTTGTGTCAGCTGAAAGGTTAGGTAGTCCATCTCAATTGATGGTAGCCACACATCTACAGATTATACTGTCATTTTAATAATCTAGATCTGCCATGTTTTTTCCTTTTCCGTGTCCTCTTCTTCGGGTTGGCATGATTTACACATGTTCACATTTCACAACCAGCTCTTTTTATTTTATTAATTATTAGGAATTGAACTTCTTATTGATAGAATTTCTTTTATAACAAATGGGCTTCTGATTACTTAATTATTTTATCATATCTTTAATTAATTAAATTTACCTTTATTATTATAAAAGGAAAATTTTAAATTGGATTGTGCAAATTTTCTTAAGAATCTTTTAATTTAAGAAAATAAAAATTCAAGATAAGGTGAATAAAAATTTCATTTACTTTAACCTTAAAAATAAATTATGTGCTAAAAATAAAAATGCTTTTATATTTATAGATATTATTTAAATTGAATCTGTTATTTAATTTTATTAGATGACTTATTTAAAATATATAATATATGAATTATTATATATATCCATTTGCTAGTTTTTCATTCATGTAAAAGGTATTATTTATGAGTTTTATTAATGTAAAAATACTTTTTGAGAAAAATATAAATTTTATTTTATATTATTATCATAAGCTGTCAGAACCTCAATACAGGCTTTAAACTGGTTGATTAAATCTTCAACCGTCAGAAACAACACTTTCAAAAGTACAACTTTCCCATTTGACATCTCTTTAATCGAATTTTCTTTTCTTGATAAAGTACATAAGTACCTAGTTTACATGCACCAGTACGTAAGGTCTAGTAATTAATTTTCAAAACAATCCCAACTGTATGACCTTCACTGTAATTGAATCTTATTTAGCTCCCAATTGGAACTACATTTGATTATTTAACTGTTCATCCTTTAATGTTCAAATAACAGTGGAGGTAAGAAGATAATACGCTTATTAATGGATAGTTAAAAAATTATTTAACCTAAGATGTCAAACTATTTCATTTGAGAATCTAAATAAAAAAATAAGAATAAGAATGAGAATAAAAAGTAGGAATAAAATTACTGAATATGTGTGTTTTGTATGCAAACACTAAAAATAAGATTATAGAACTTAATAGTTATATTAATGCTTGGTATCAAATGTTAAGAAAGGTAATCACAATTTTTTACTTATGGTTGATTATTATGTAATTGATTTTCTAAATAAATAATTAAAATATTTTATATTATTATTTAATAAAATTTTTGCATATAATAGATAAATAATTAAAATTATTTTTAATGATTCAATAAATTATTAAGTTTTAAATAATTCAATAAATTATTAATTTTAAATAATTATGTATGATTTTTCATATAAGAATAAAATTTAAAAACCATAATGAACTTATTTCATGATAAAAATCATTGAAATAAAATTAAATAATTATTAAATTAAATAATGTGCAATGTTGATAGGCAACTAAAGAGGAAGAGCGAAAAGATAGATTCAGTTGAGATGAAATATAAAGAAAAAGAGAAGAAAAAAAGAGTTTCAGTTGCCTTATAGGAATAGAGATTGGCAGCCAAGGCCTGTTGTTTTTGTTTGTATTACTTCTACTAATCAATATATACAAGAAACAAGTTTAACAAATAGGCATACAACCTTACTAATCTCCCCAGCCTAAGATCCTATAAACAAGCCTAGAGCTTTAGTAATGATGTCTCTAAGTTGAGCAGAAATCCAAACAAAAGCAAGTTTAATATTCTCACAGTGGATTTCCTCTCACACAAAATGACAGTCAACCTCGATATCTTTTGTATGCTCATGGAACACTAGATTATTATCGATATGTAGAGCTACTTGACTGTCACAGTAAAGTCATATGGGATTGGAATGGGAGACCCCAAGTGTATGCAAAAGACCTTTAAGCCATTTCAATTTACACACTGGAGTTACCATAGACTTATATTCCACCTCCACCGAAGAATGTGAAACAGTGTGCTATTTTTTTGTTTTCCATGATACAGGTGAGTTTTTGAATAAAACAAAATAGCCGGTGAGAGACCTACGTATAGATTTATAAGTCACAATTAAATTCTATCAAAATTCATTGTCTAGGATTCCCCTTCAGATATCTGACCATGTCGATAACTGCATCCTAATGCTTGGCTCTTGGTGTTTGCATGAACTGCACAAGTATATACACACAATATGAGAGTTCTAAACGTGTAAGGGTAAGATAAATAAGTCAATCAATTAGATGACAAAAGCACTTGGGATCAACTAGCAAATCACCATCAGTTAAAGCTAGTTTATGATTTTGCTCGAGGGCAAGTAAGAGGTTTGACACCTAATAATCCAATCTCGTTAATGATATTGGGTGCATATTTTCTCTAACAAAGAAAATTTCCTTCTACATTTCTTGCCACTTTAATACCCAAAAATACTTCAATAGGCCCAGATCTTTCATATGGAAGCACTGACTCAAATAATCTTCTAAAAGTTTAATGGCCCCACCATTATTTCCTACAATTACTAAATCAACAATATAGACTAAACATTCAAGCTTACTCCTTTATGTCGATATATGAATAAAGAATAATTGGAATTGGACTGAGAGAAATCATATTCCTTCAAGGTTGTCATTAACTTGGCAAATCAACAACAAGGAGCCTATCGCAATCCATATAGCGACTTTCGTAGTTTACAGACTTTACCAGGTTACTGAGAAGAAAATCCCGATGGCATCCACATGTATACCTTTTAAGCCCCCAAATTACACCTTAGTTAGAATGTTACATATTCATGAAAGTATATGTGATAGGTGTTCAAATTATGATATGATTGTGAATTGTATATGTTTCAAATTTTGGCCTGATCTTAAATTTTGGTTAATGGATCATACTTAGTGAGTTAAAATTAATTAGTACCATTAGAGAATTGAGATATTAAAATGGACATTTAAACCAGGAAAATTGTCAAGTGACAAGACAAGTTGGTACATGGAAATTAGTATGACCAAGCTTATACTTTGAATGACATTTGGCAATATTGGTTGAGTGACAAGTGGCCTAATTGAATTGTAACATTTGGAAACTACATATGAAGACATGTAGATGGCTTCATTGAAGGACAAGTAGCTTATCCTTATATGTGACATGTGTCAATGAAGGATGAAGACATTTGACATTGTATGAACCTAGGGTGGCAAACTTTCTGCTAAAACCTTCTTCACCTTCTTCCTTGCTCTCCACCAAAAATCACTCCTAGCTTCCTCTTCTATATTTTGATCTAATCCTTGCTAGATACTACATCAAGAAAGCTACCTCATGCTATCTTCTATGTTGTTGTCTTTTTGGTGCTAAGAGCATCCTAATTTCACTTAATCTTGGATATGTATTGGTTACTTGGAAGGGCTAGATTAGCTGGTTCTTTAGAGTTGAAATTTGAAGTTAAATAGGTAAGGGAATTCCAAATTTGATAGCATATATTAATACAAGTTTACGATAATTGAATTGGCATGAAATATGTCTTATGATGTTGATAATGGAGTGCTGGAAAAATAATTCTGGTTTGGCAAATTCTGTTTTGGTTTTGATGTATGTAAGATAATAAGTTGTGAGTTATGTAATTAATGATTTTTGAATTTGGTTTGGACATGAAGTTGATAAGGGATTGAAGCGTGGATAAGGTAGAATTGAAGTGCAATTGAAGGTCTTTGGTGAAGGTGGATTGGATGGAGTATGAAGGAGTAAAATTTGGAAGCAAAATGAAGGCTATGGGTGAGTGAACCAAAGGTTCACACATCCCACGATCATGGGATTTGTATGGCTCATTCCCACGGTCATGGGCAGTACTTAGGAAGGAGAAAATGTTGGTTTTAGACAATTGTCAGACTATATAAGGATAAGGTACTTAATATTAATTGAACTTAATTGAGGTTGAAAATGAACCTAGATGATGTTAGATTAATTGAGTAAAAGTTAATAAAGTTATGGATTGTTAATTGAGGTAATTACTTAAAGAAAGTGTGGTTAGTGAATAATGTATCTAATGTTGAAATGTATAGTGTGTTCAAGAATGAATGTGTCCTTATGAATACAAATGTGTTTCAAAGGCTTTTTGCGATGTGAATTGAATATGATTGTTTACGAATTAGAAATTTGTGTAATTATATGTAATGTGTAAATACATAATGCATTTAATGGTACATTATTGCAAATGTTTATGCTCATAAGGTATGTTAACTTTCATTGAATGTGCATGTATATGTTCAATTTGAGGAAAGTGGAATAAAGATGCACTACATCTTTTACATGTGATTCTGAAACCCGAAATGGTTTGTTTTAAAACTGAGAAGTCCTAGTCGTAAGTAAATAGGCATACCTAAAAGGGTTTACAGTTGCTCCTGTGACACTTTGATGTCTCCTGATATTGACACTCTAGTGTCTCTTGATATTAACACTTCGATGTCTCATGTTACTGAAACATAAGTCTCTCCTGTTTTGTGATACCAATTATAGGTATCCCCTATTTTGGTCCTGTTACTCACTTCTGTAAAGAGATTAGTAGACTAACTTGTTTTGTGTTCTGATATATGTGCAATTCTGATAGAAGCTAATTTCAGTTTTGATACAACTAAATTCTGTTCTGATATAATTAAATTCTGTTTCGACACAATCAAGTTCTATTCTAATACTTAAAGTTCTATTTTGGTATTATGATATTCTGTTCGGATACTTGTAAGATTTGTTTTGAAGCAAGTATATCTTGTTCTGATATGTTATATTCTGCTCTGATGCAAATAATATTGGATTGTTTTTTAATGTGAACAATTAAAGGTTGTGTGTGATATGATATGATTCAATGCATATGAATGCTAGACGATTGCTAGAAACAGTCATCAGATTATATCCTTTTTAGTTATTCCCTACTGAGCTATATGCTTAGCACGGTGGTTTTGCTTTCGTGTAGGTTCTGATAAGAAGATCTAAGGCTGGGACAACTGCAGTGGCTAAACAAGGATGTGTTTCATTTTGGAAGATGTATATTTATGTTTAGGTTTAAGTTGTATTTCAATATAATGAGTCATGTTGTATTTTGTGTTTTGTTTAATGTTTTATAATAACCTTAATACAAGATGGATTTGAAACTTATGGAATGTATTTAGAATAGTACAATATGTTTGATATGTTTTGTTTACAACAACATCTAATGATATGTAATGTATGTTTGCTTGAGTTTCTAGAAGTGTTTTGTTTGTTTGGCATGTTTTAATTCTGTTTTGTGTGGCATTTACATATCCTCTTAGGGGGTATATAGGTGTTACATTGTTTGGTATTAGAGCATGGTTTAGGTGATTCTGGTTAAACCAGTGTTTAATTATTGCTTATACTTAGATATAAGAGTTACGTTTGGCCTAATGTGGGTTAACACATATTTTGGTTTTAGATTTGAGTATGCAAAGATCTCATAAAGCCATTGACGAGGTTGCGAAGAGTAATAATCCTGCACGATCTCGTCCATCTATGTCGAGACCCTTTAGGGTCAATCGTGGTGAAGCTTAAGTGTCACCTCCTCCACCTCCAGCTCAAAGGAGGCTTTGGTTAAGCTATCGCAAGACATGATGACATTGTTATATCGTATGACCACACCCAAAGCTCTGATTGATCAGCTATAGAAGTATGGAGCTGAAGAATTTACTGAACATCTCTAGAGGAGTATGAAAAGGTGAAATTTTGGTTAAAAAAAGGGAAAAGGGTATTAGATGAAATTAGTTGCCCACCTGAACGGATGGTGCACTGTGCTGTCTCCCTTCTTCAAAGAGTAACCTATGAATGGTTGAAGTTTGTTCTGAGATACCCTCAATTACTAGAGCTTCTGACTTGGGATTTCTTTTCTCAAAAGTTTAAAGCTAAGTATATGTCGGAAGCTTATAAAAAGGAGAAGTAGAAACAGTTTCTGAACCTGAAGCAGAGAAACCTGTCTGTTGCTGAGTACGACAGAGAATTTAATCGACTCACTAAGTATGCACCTGAACTCGTACTTATTGAGGAGTTCTAGTGTCATCAGTTTGAAGATGGTTTAAATGATTCGATCTAAGAGTATCTGACAACAATTACTCTCTTGTAGCAAGTAAGTTACCATCAGCTGGTACAAGCTGCCATGAAGATAGAAAAGCAAGAGATGGTTAAGAGAGATAGAAGTCAGTGAAGAGGTTTTATTAGAGGAGGACAGTCCTCGGGTAAGAGAAGTTATGAAGGTGCCTCCACTGCTGAAGAATTTACTCAGAGATCTGTAGCTAGGGGAAGGAGATAAGGCTTTTCCTTATCGGCTAATTCTGGTATGAGTTCTTCTGTTGGTCAAGGTTCTAGTGCTGTGGAGTGCCCTCATTGCTCTAAACATCATTGAGGTGCTTGTTGGAGAGCTACGGGTGCATGTTACATTTGATAGCCAATTGTCTTGTGAGACAGCCTCAGACATCACAAGCTAGTAGAGAGGTTTCTCATGCATCTGTTGGAAAAAGAGGACGCAATAGAGGTCGTGGAGGATTTGGACAGATTAGACCTAAACCAAGTACCATATCAAAAACTATTGATCGACCTACTGTGCCATCTGCTACAACTCGAGCTTATGCTTTGAAAGCTCGTGAGGATCAGGATGCACCTGAGCTCATTGCAGGTACTCTTTTCCTCTTTGATTCTGAAATGTATGCTTTGATTGATCCAAGATCTACTCATTATTATATCTGTGTTGGAGAAATTTCTGATAAAGTGATGCTTGTAAATCAGTTGAGTATGATATTCATATAACCAGTCCTCTGGGTGGTAGTGTGTTAGTTAATCTGGTTTATAAAAACTGTCCTGTTATTATCGAAGGAAGTGAGTATGTATCGGATCTGATTAGATTGCCTTTTCATGAATTTGATCTGATTTTGGGTATAGATTGGTTATCTAAGCATCAGGCAGTGGTTGACTATAGTGCTAAGATAGTTGTGCTTACGAAACCTGATCAATCTGAAATAGTAATGCATGACATGCTCACTAGTTCTCTAGCTAATGTGGTATCTGCTATGCAAGCTCAAACGTTCCTTAGGAAGGGGTTTGAAGCTTATCTAGCTTATGTGATTGATTATAGAAAAAAGAGTGTTAAACTGCAAGATATTCCAGTGGTGAGTGAATTTCTAGATGTGTTTCTTGAAGAGCTACCTTGACTCCCTCTTGAAAGGGAAGTAGAGTTGTCTATTGAAGTTATGCCTAACACTGCTCCTATATATTGAATTGAAGGAGTTGAAGGTTCAATTGCAAGAGTTACTGGATAAGGGGTTCATTCGACCCAGTGTCTCACCCTGGGGAGCACTGGTTTTATTTGTTAAGAAGAAACATGGTACTCTATAGCTGTGCATTGATTACAGGCAACTGAACAGAGTCACCGTGAAGAATAAGTATTTGTAACCAAAGATTGAATATTTATTTGATAAATTGAAAGATGCAAGAGTGTTTTCAAAGATAGATCTACGATCAGGATACTATCAACTTCTGGTAAAGGATGTAGATGTTCCGAAGACTGTATTTAGGACCCATTATGGACATTATGAATTCTTGGTAATGCCATTCAAGTTAACCAATGATCCAGCTGCATTCATGGATCTAAATTCATAGATCTGATGAATAGAGTGTTTAAGTCCTATTTAGACCAGTTTGTAGTGGTGTTTATAGATGATCTCCTGATCTATTCCAAGAATAAGCATGATCTTGTTAAACATCTACAGGTTGTGTTACAAACCCTACGGGAAAAGCAGTTGTATGCTAAACTGAGTAAGTGTGATTTCTGGCTTCAGGAGGTATCTTTTCTAAAACATGTTGTTTCTTCTCAAGGGAAGAGAGTTAATCCCAGTAAGATTGAAGCAATTGTTAACTGGAAGCCACCATAGAGTGTGACAGAAGTGAGAAGTTTTCTGGGTTTGGCTGGTTACAATCGCTAGTTTTTTAAGGGATTCTCAATGATAGCATCCCCTTTGATTAAACTGCTATAAAAAGGAGTGAAGTATGAATGGTCTACTAGATGTCAAACTAGTTTTGATCAACTAAAAAGAATGCTTACTGAAGCTCCTATATTAGCTCAACCCACTTCTGGTAAGGAATATATTATGTTTAGTAATGCATCCAGAAATCGTTTGGGTTGTGTTTTGATGCAGGATGAAAAGGTAGTTGCATATGCCTCTAAGCAACTGAAGCCTAACAAACATAACTACCCTACACATGATCTTGAGCTTATAGTGGTAGTGTTTGCTTTGAAAATGTGGCGGCACTACTTGTATGGTAAAAGGTGTAGAATTTTTGCTGATCATAAAAGTTTGAAGTAACTGCTTACTCAGAAGGAACTTAATCTGAGACAACGACATTGTTTGGAACTGTTCAAAGAATATGAATGTATTGTGGATTACCATCCAGGTAAAGATAATGTCGTGGCTGATGCCTTGAGTCAGAAGACTATTTTAGCATTATTAGTTCAGTAGAATGAAAGAAGACTTGTATCTGAAAAGGCTTTAATAGCTCAATTGAAAGCTAGGCCTACCTTGAGGTAAGAAATTTGTGATGCTCAGAAAGTTGATGATAAGTTGCGACAACTTATTTTGGCGACTCAGGAAAGTAAACAACCAAATTTTTTTGTGAAATGAGATGGTGATTTGTATTATAAAGATCAATTGTGTGTGCTATCTAGTGATGAATTAAAGAGAAAGTTACTGTTTGAGGCCCATAATACTGTCTTCACAATGCATCCTAGTGGAAATAAGATGTATTAAGATCTAAAGCAGCATTACTGGTGGTCAGGTATGAAACCTGATGTACTAAATTATGTATTTAAATGTTTGACCTGTTAGCAAGTTAAAGCTAAGCACCAAGTTTCATCTAGTTTGTTACATCCTATTTCAATTCCTCAATAGAAATAGGATAACGTTACCATAGATTTTGTCACTGGACTTCCTCTCACTCAAAGGAAGCACGATGTTGTATGGGTGATTGTTGATAAGATCACCAAGTCTGCTCACTTTCTGCCTGTTCGTCCTGGTTATTCATTGGATAGGCTTGCAGACCTATATGTGAATGAGATAGTGAGGTTGCATGGGGTGTCACTATCTATTATTTCTGATTATGATGCTCGATTTACTTCGAGATTCTGGAAAAGTCTATAAAAGGCTTTGGGTACTCAAGTCAAGTTCAGTACAACTTTTCATCCTCAAATAGATGGACAATCTGAATGAGTTATTCAAATGTTAGAAGATATACTTCAATATGTTAGAATTCCCAGGAAGTTGGGATAACTATCTTTCTCTGATGAACTTTGCTTACAACAACAGTTATCAGACTAGTATTAGCATGGCACCTTATAAAGCCCTATATGGTAGGAGGTGTAGAAATCCAGTATCTTGGACTGAATTAAGTGAAAACAAGATGATCGGGCCTAATATTGTGAAAGATACTAAAGATAAAGTTCAATTTATCCAACAAAGATTGAAAGTTGCCAGTAATAGGCAGAAGTCCTATGCTGATTTAAAAAGAAAAGATATTGAGTATTAGATAGGTGATAAGGTATTCCTGAAAGTATCGTCATGGAAACACGTTCTTCAGTTTGGGAAGAAAGGTAAGGTCAGCCCACGTTATATTGGTCCTTATGAGATTCTTAAGAGAGTTGGACTAGTAGCTTATCAATTAGCTCTTTTTAAAGAATTGGCCAAGTTGCATGATATGTTTCATGTTTCCATATTGAGAAAATATCAGTCTGATGATACACATAAGATTCCTGTACAAGAAATTCAAGTACAACTGAATTTGACATATGAAGAAGGGCCTGTGTCTACTCTAGCCAGAGAAGTCCGACAACTCATAAATAAGCAAATACCTCTGGTTAAAGTACTCTGGCAACGCCATAGACTTGAGGAAGCAACTTGGGAGCCAGGATCGACCATGAAAACTCAATATCCTCAGTTGTTCTCATCAGGTATGAATTTTGAGAACGAAATTCTTTTAAGAGGGAGAGAATTGTAAGGTAATTACACCCTAGTTAGAATGTTACATATTCATGAAAATATAAGTGATAGGTGTTCAAATTGTGATATGATCGTGAATTTTATATGTTTCAAATTTTGACCTGATCTTGATTTTTGGTTAATGGATCATACTTTGTGAGTTGGGATTAATTAATACTATTAGAGAATTGAGGTATTAAAATGGAAATTTAGACTAGGAAAATTGTCAAGTGGCAAGACAAGTTGGTACATGGAAATTAGTATGACTAAGCCTATACTTTGGATGCCATTTGGTAACATTGGTTGAGTGACAAGTGACCTAATTGAATTGTAACATTTGACAGCCACACATGAAGACATGTAGATGTCTTCATTGAAGGACAAGTAGCTTACCTTCATGTGTGACATGTGTCAATGAAGGATGAAGACATCTTGCATTGCATGAAGCTAGGGTGGCAAACTTTCTGCTAGAACCTTCTTCACTTTCTTCCTTGCTCTCCACTGAAAATCACTCCAAGCTTCCATTTCTGTATTTTGATCTAATATTTGCTAGATACTGCACCAAGAAAGCTAACTTATGCTATCTTCTATGTTGTTGTCTTTTTGGTGCTAAGAGCATCCTAATTTCACCTTGATATTAGATGTGTGTTAGTTGCTTAGAAGGGCTAGATTAGCTGGTTTTTTGGAGTTGAAATTTGAAGTTAAATAGGTAAGGAAATTCTAAACTTGATAGCATGTATTAATACAAGTTTATGATAATTAAATTGGTATGAAATATGTGTTATAATGTTAATAATTAAGTGCTGGAAAAATAATTATGGTTTAGCAAATTCTGTTTTGGTTTTGATGTGTGTAAGATAACGAGTTGTAAGTTATCTAATGAATGATTTTTTAATTGGGTTTGGACGTGAATTTGATAAGGGATTAAAGCATAGATAAGTTAGATTTGAAGTGCAATTGATGGTCTTTGGTGAAGGTGTATTGGATGGAGTATGAAGGAGTGAAATTTGGAAGCAAAATGAAGGTTATGGGTGAGTGAACCTTCAGTTCACTCATCTCACAATTATGGGATTTATATGGCTCATTCCCATAGTCGTGGGCAGTACCTAGGAAGGAGAAAATGTTAGTTTTAGACAATTATTGGATTATATAAGTTAAGGTACTTAATAATGGTTTAATTGAACTTAATTGAGGTTGAAAATGAACCTAAACGATGTTAGATTAACTGAGTAAAAGTTAATCTAGCTATGGATTGTTAATTGAGGTAATTACTTAAAGAAAGTGTGGTTAGTGAATAATGTATCTAATGTTGAAATGTATGGTGTGTTCAAGGATGAATGTGTCCTTATGAATACAACTATGTTTCAAAGGGTTTTTGCGATATGAATTGAATATGATTGTTTATGAATTGGAAATTTGTGTAATTATATGTAATGTGTAAATAAATAATGCATTTAATGGTACATTATTGCAAATGTTTATGCTCATAAAGTATGTTAACTTTGATTGAATGTGCATATATATGTTCAATTTGAGGAAAGTGGAAAAAAGATAAACTACATCTTTTGCATGTGATTCTAAAACCCGAAATGGTTTGTTTTAAAACTGTGAAGTCTAGTCGTGGGTAAATAGGCATGCCTATTGTAGCTGCTATTGTAATAATTCGGTGTCTCCTGATATTGACACTCTGGTGTATCCTAGTAATGACACTTCAGCGTCTCATGTTACTGAGACATAAGTCTCTCCTATTCTGTGATACCAATCATAGGTATCTCTAGTTCTTGTCCTGTTACCCACTTCTGTAAAGAGATTAGCAGGCTAACTTATTTTGTGTTATGATATGTGTGCTATTTTGATAGAAGCTAAGTTCAGTTCTGATATGAATAAATTTTGTTCTGATATAATTAAATTATGGTTTGACACAATCAAGTTCTGTTCTGATACTTAAAGTTCAGTTTTGGTATTATGATATTCTGTTTGGATACTTGTAAGATTGCTCTGAAGCAAGTATATGATGTTCTGATATGTTATATTTTGTTCTGATGCAAATAATATTGAATTGTTCTTTAATTTGAACAATTAAAGGTTGTGTGTGATATGACATGATTCAATGTATATGAATGCTAGACAATTGTTAGAAACAGTCATCAGATTATATCCTTTTTCGTTATTCCCCACCAAAATATATGCTTAGCACAGTGGTTTTGCCTCCATATAGGTTCTGATAAGATCTAAGGCTGGGACAATCACAGTAGCCAAAGAAGGATGTGTTTTAGATTGGAAGATGTATATTTATGTTTAAGTTTAAGTTGTATTTCAATGTAATGAGTCATGTTGTATTTTGTGTTTTGTTTAATGCTTTGTAATAACCTTAATACATGATGGATTTGAAACTTATGGAATGTATTTAGAATAGTACAATATGTTTGATATGTTTTGTTTACAATAACATCTAATGATATGTAATGTATATTTGCTTGAGTTTCTAAAAGTGTTTTGTTTGTTTGGCATGTTTTAATTCTATTTTGTGTGGCATTTGCATATCCTCTTAGGAGGTTTGTGGGTGTTACATACCTCCTCCTTCAAATCTCTATGTAAGAATGCATTATGCACATCCATTGGATGTAGTTCCCATGTCTTAGTTGCTGCTACTGCCAGAAAAGTGCATACTTTAACCATCTTAACCAAGGGAGTGAATGTTTCAATGTAATCAGTTCCCTCCACCTGATTATTTCCTTGAATCACCTAGCGTGCTTTGTGACATTAGAAAATGCCATTAGAATTGTATTTTATTTTATACACTCATTTGCTGCCAATTGCCTTTTTTCATGGAAGCAAGTCTTTAACTGTCCAAATCTCATTTTCCTCAAGGGCTTGTATCTCTTTTCTCATTACTTCTCTCTAATGTTCACATTGAACTACCTTAGCATAAGTTTTAGGTTTATGGCCCGCTATAACAGCAGCTAGGAAATTTTTGGGACGCAAAGAAAATTTATCACAGTTTACAAAATGTGCTATAGGATAGAGCATACCTGAGGATAACAATTGATGATATGAGTTCATAGAGGGGCTTATACATCGAGCTTTAAAAGTCACATATTCTCTAAATCTGGTCGATTTTTTCTTCACCCTATGTTCTCGTCCCAATTGATCCTCCACACTACTCAAAACTTCTTCTCCCTCTTCTATAACTGAAAACGCCTTGTCACCTCGAGAACCATCTACACTGATTTCCTCGTTAGTAGTATTAACTGGAATCTCTTCATCGTGCCCTACAACCTGATCTCTCACCGTACCATTATCTAACACTCCCTCATCTTTCTGTGAAGATTCACAATAGAATTCCTCCTTAACAACATCATCATTCGTGCCATTCACATCAAATTTATTCTTCTCTCTTGTCAAGTCCCCATGAGCATATGGAAACTCTATTTCACAAAAAACATCCCTTGTCACAAGAAAAATATTAGAATTTAGGTTATAAAGTCTCCAACCTTTTTCCTGTAAGGATATCCCCTAAAAATGAAACATTGACTTCTACTTGTAAATTTTTCTTTTTATCTATTTATATTCCTACTGTAGCACAAACAACCGCAGATAACCATATGAAGGGGGCGTCTAAACAATACCTTATAGAGAGTTTTACCTTTTAAATGCATGGAAGGTGCTCGATTAATAAGGTATCTTGCTGTGAGAATGCATTCCCCCCTGTAACTCAATAGGAAGATTAGTTTAGAATCTTAACGCCCTTGCTACATTCAAAATGTGCCTATGTTTTTGCTCTACTCGTCTATTTTGTTGTGGCGTGTCAACAAAAGAAGTTTGGTGTACTATACCATGTTCTTGGAAGTAGTCTTTCAAATGAAATTATGTAGCGTTATTACTCCTAACAATTTTTACTCTTTTATTGTATTGTCTTTCAGTTATAACAAAAAAATTGCATAGAGTTCAACCCACTTAGCTTTATCATTAAGTAAACATATCCAAACAGGTCTTGAAAAATCGTCAACAATGGTTAAAAAATATGAAGCACCATAAGAAGCAACACTTTTATAAGGTCCCTATAAATCACAATGAATTAATTCAAAAGATTCTTTTGCTTTACTTATACTAGAAACAAAATTATCATTAGTCTGTTTTGCTCTAAGACATGTTTCACATATCTTATTTTCTTTATTATTACCAATAGTTTTGTCTATGACAGGAAGCAAACTAATCAATTTATAAGATGGGTGTCCTAATATCTTATACCACAATTCTAAAAGGTCCATACCATTTGCCTTATTAGCCTTTGCTAAACCCCCTCCTTAGAAGTTGTATAGCCACTCACATAGCTCACCCGCACCAATCACCATCCTCATCGTGCGGTCCTGATAACACAAGTTTTGTTAGTGAATTGGATACTACATTTGGTCTTATTCAGCAATTATGAAACGGAGATTAAATCCAAATTTAATTTTGGCACATATAAAAAATTCTTCAACATCAAGTGTTTATTCAAGATTACAACCTCTTCTTTGGTAGCTCTTGTTTACTTGCCATCAGGCCAGCCTACAGTACAGTGATTCACGACCTTTGCATCAATCAAGTAACTATAATTTCCAGTCATGTGATGAGACGCTCCTGTGTCAATGATCCAATTCGTACCTGTCAGTTTTTTGCAACTACCAACTTTACAGGAGTTCAATAATTGCATGAGGTTGTCATATTGATCACTTGTAATTCCAGCCATACTCCCACGATTTCCATCATTGAGGTCGGAGTTTGTCATCTGCTGCCCTAGAGTTTAAGCAACATTTTCCCGTGCTCTACTACCATGATTTTGTTCTTCTATACCAATAGCTAGACTCCCTCAGCCACATCCAACCCCCTTGCCTGATGTTCTTGGCCTATCCCTACACCAATCAAGGTACCCAATAAGTTGAAAAATACTTGCAGCATCATGTCCCTTCCCTTGACAATGTTGTACAAGTCACTTAGTTTATTTTTCACAGTGCTTGTAAGGTTTTTGTTACTCTAATTTTCTTGTATTGCTAAGGCAATTGATTTTGCCCTTTCCTTTGTTGCACGGGTTATCGTACGCACCTGCTCTTCTTGAATCACCATGGAATATGCCTTGTTGAGACTGGGCAATCTATCCATGTTGGGAATGTTGGATATGACATTACCATACAAGGCGTCATCCAATCCCACCAAGAATTGATGGACTCTCTCCTCTTCACTCCTTTTCTTAAGTTGCGTCACCAAATCACATTTTCAACCTTTGCATTTGCAAGTTGGAATATGTTCATAATTTGTCAACTCATCCCAAATTTGTTTCAATCTCCCATAGTACATCATAATCGCAAGCAGTTCACAATTTTGGTTTTCAATTGTTGTACCCATGGACCATTTGCAATAAAAAAACGTTCTCTCATATCATCCCATAGGTTCTTTGCAATCTCCATGTGGGTAATAGTTGATCTTAAAGTTGACTCGATGGTGTTGAAAATCCACGACACCATCATCGAATTCACGGTCTACCAGTCCTCTAAATCACTAGACACTTTGGGTGGCTGAGAGACCGACCCGTCAATGAATCCAAATTTCTTCTTTGCCCAAAACGTCGTCTACATGGATTGAGACCATTCATTATAATTGTCTCCTCTCAGTTGAACCTGTGTAATCAAGTTTCCTGGATTATCATTCAATCCAAGGTAGTATGGAGAAATAATTTTCTTGCTTTCACCACCATTATCCTTTTCATTTACCATAGCCACCAACCAAGTTTATATGAAATTATGAACATAGCTCTGGTACCATATAGGAACAAAGATTGGTAGCCAAGGCATATTGTTTCTGTTTGTATTACTTCTACTAATCAATATATACGAGAAACCGAGTCTAACAAATAGGCATACAACCCTGCTAATCTCCCCAACCTAAAATCCTGTAAATAAGCCTATAATTATGACTAACTTCACTACCTAAAAATAATATCTTGCCAAACATGGAAACTAACATAATATAAAGATATGCACAAATCAAAAAAGATCACTGAAGATACACCAAGATTGTATTACCTACATTTATTTGTCATTTCTAATATTTCAGATTATATCCGCATCGACCTTGGAAATAAAAATTTATAATTATTTAAAATTTATTGTCAATTCTTTTCTTATCTATTATTAGCAACCAAACAAGCAAAAATTAAGTAATGTAAGTTGCATCCCTATTTTTACGTCTTCTTTTTCTAATCATCAAACGTACCTTTAGTAAAGTTTAAGAGTGTAATTATATGTAATTTTAAAATGCTCTCAACTCATACGTATTGTAAGGCCGCCCAAGTAACCATATCCACAAGAGTGTGAAAATTAGTAATTTATATACACGTAAAGGCTAGAGTTGATGTTACAAAACACACTTCCGAAAGGACGTTAATCACATTAAAAAGCAACCAAAGTGATCATGATCACAATACCCAGCGTTGGTTTGTAGTTTTTAGCTTTTTTTGCTTTAAGTTACCATCATCCCGGAATGCTTTCTATTGTCACCCCACCAAATACAGCACTAGTAACCATTACCCAAAAGCTCCAAATCAACGTTAAGTAACTATCTTTTTATACAAATTCTAGGTGTGGTTGTAAAGTTACCATCATCCCCGAATGCTTTCTATTGTCACCCCACCAAATACAGCAGTAGTAACCATTACCCAAAAGCTCCAAATCAACGTTAAGTAACTATTTTTTTATACAAATTCTAGATGTGGTTGTAAATTCATGATCAAGATACAGCGACAAGAGTATAAAAGAGTATAATTTCTCTTGTCACCCCACCACCAAATACATGTAAACCTTTTCCTGAACAGAAAAGGTCGCAGTATCTTGATCATGAATTTACATGTAATTATCTTTGTCTCTCTCTCTCTCTCTATATATATATATATAATTACATGTAAATTCATTGATCAATAAATATATATAGACAAAGATAATTACATGTAAATTCATGATCAAATATATATATATATATATATATATAGCTTTTGTTTCCTAAATGTTTGTAAGATTTGTCCCATTTCATAGCCTTTTCGGTACGATTCGTTATTTGCTACATCTCCAGTTACACTCTTTCCATTATTCTCCATTACATAATAGTTAAATCTCCAGCAGCCTATGTTGGTTGTCCCCATTATTTAAAAGGTACTGCAACTATTGATGGGACGTAAGCTCTTTGAATTCTGTACTGCAGAAGAATTTGTTTCTCTGTATATATGAGGTATCAAGATTTGTTGAATGGCTTTAACAAGAGTCGATGTATGCGGACACCTAGGTTCACATCACCTATTCTCGTTATTCTATTTCTGCCGAGTTTTATAAACATTTATCCATATAATTTTTATAGGTCTCATTTATTAAATAAATGGATAGGACACTCATCATGATCATCACGAATGTGAGTTACAATCGTTTGAGTGCCAAATTAATTGTAGTAGTTTCGATAACAAAATGAATAAGAAATTTTTAAAAAATGAGGATAAGAAAGAAAGATCTCAAGAAAAGAGTTCCACAATAAGGTAAATTTAGGCTTACCCCTTACGTTCGAGTCTGGCCCAAAATTTTATTATTAGATCATTACTCCTTAAGCCTAAATCTAACCCAAAATTTTATTATCAAATCCAGGTCTAACTCAAAGTTCGATCGAATCCAAAACTCACAATATCCAGTCAAGTTAGATTAACTCTTTTAATTTAAATTTAAATGAGAAAAAATCATTTTATTTAACATTTTTATGTCTTAAATTAGGCCGAATCAAACAGTCTGAAACTTGAATTCAATTCAAAGGCTTAAAAAAAATCCAAATTTAGCCTAAAGTCTGATCAACTCAGGTCGAATATGTTGATTTCAAATCTATGTCAAACCCAAAAAAGTTATCATCTCTAAGTAAATTCTTTAATATAAGAAAAGGTAGGACAAAATTTGCAAATAATTTATTCCCATCAACAAGATGGTAATCTTATAATTTCATAATCTAAATATTTCACTACTATGAAAATCTTTAACTTACATTATAATAATTAACTAAATAAATTTTATTTATTTGTTTTTTCCATCATGTGTTTATCTAATTAATTCAAATTTAATATTTTGTTTTTTTATCTACTCACATCATACACGTAAATCCTAAATTTTGAATAAAAATAATTTCTTATTTCTTTAAATGATATGACTGAATTTATGATTTTAAATTAAAATAATATATTTTCAAGTTTAGTTCCAATAGATAACAAAACAAAATGAAAAAGAAATATATCCTAATTGAATGTTATAGTCTTACAACGCAAGGCCTCTTTTTTTTTAAAAAAAATTGTCTTTTATTTTGTTAAAGAATTGATATGAGTGAAATATTAGTAATTTAAGTAAATTTTATTAATAACTTTTAATATATATATTATTAATCAAAACAAAAAGTTTATGTTGCACCATATTAAAAATGTTGGGATGAATGAAAGAGAAATTTCTCTTTTTTTTTTCTCTATTATAACCCTCTTTTTAAATTGTCTGGTTAGTTCTCGTGACTTAAATGTTTTGTTTTGTTTAGCCCTTGTCTTACGCTTCTCTTTATTCGTTTCTTACACTTAGCTTTTGTTCATTTATTTTATGCCTCTTTAATTCTCTTGCATTCGTGTTTGCTCTTATCTTTCTCATCCAACTCTCTTTATCTTTTACCTATGCTCTTTTTTTCTTTTTCTTTTGCTTAGTTCTACTTTATAGGATTGCTCTAATTGGTGGTTCTTCTCTAGTTCTTGGCTAGTTCCTCATTTTAAGTAGTTTAGTGATTTTTGTGTTTTATCTTTTTTTGCCTTATACTACCTTTTCAGAACATTATTTTGAATTTTCTTTCCTATATTGTTCAGTTTTTTTTCATCTTTTTGTTTTGTTATATGTCCTAACATCTGAGTCTACCTTGCTTCCACGGCCCTTAGCTCATTCTGGCCTCTTTCCTCAAAAGTTCAAGCACTCAACTCTCTCAAATAGTAAGGAGCTTCTTCAACTTCTCTTTCCCCTCATACTTCCATTTATATTCTGAATGTTGCTTCTACTTATATACCTATTCTTCCTTCCTCCTCTCCCATATCCCTTGTTTTTAATCATTCCCTCTATTTCCTCAATCATCGTCTCAATTAGAAGCAGGTGGTTAAATAATCTACTTCTGCCAAGTAACATTACTGTCTTTTTACTTCCTTTGATCCTCCCATTATCCCTCTCTTTAGAGATCTTTAAAGGAGCAAAGAGATAGTCCTAAACTCTTATAGATTTCTTTCTTAGTAGATGACTAGGTTTGGCATTGGGTTGGGTTGGGTTAGGCTGGGTTGGGGTCCCCATGCTCGAACTCGACTGAAAAATATATGTTCAAATCCAGGCCTAGCCTAAAGCCTAATTAGGCCCAAAATTTGTTATTTGAGTCTGAGCTCAAGCTTGATCTTGATTGGGCTTGAATCAAGCCTAATTACTTTTATTTTAAAATTCAAAAGTGACATCATTTTAGTTTTACTTGATATTTTCGATCTTAAAACAAAGCCAAGCTGGACAACTCAAGCTTGAAGCCCAAAAATATCAAAAAACTGAGCTCAATCTGAAGCTTGGTTAACTCAGTCCAAGTTGGGAAAAAATTAGCATCCTTATAAAAGATCAACTTTTCCTTTCATTAAAGCTTGGTCTATGAAATGATGGAAGCTAAAGGGACTTGCTGAGGTGCTTCTTAGTGAGGAGGAGATTCTTCTATTTAAAATTTCAACAAATGTTAATGCTTAAGATGTGTTGAAGGTAAGCCATGACATTTCCCCAACATTGAAAAGTCTTTCCAAATTCAATCCCACTTTTGAAGTTAGGTGACAATGATTTGTCAGTGGAGGATTCTATTAATGTCTCCTATCAATGGAGGCCTTCACTAAAACAACATAGGTGACTATGAAGACTTTACAGTAATAAATTCACTAAATGGTGACTATTATGAGCTTAAGGTGCTGCCTCTAACGGCCACCTAGTAGATTCAGCTACTGCTTTTAATGTCCCAATTGATGTTATTAAGTTAAATAAGGAAGCTCCTCGTACTTGTGTTATTGACGAAGCTCCTATTATTTAAATATCAAACGCTCTCAATATAAGGACCCAATAACCAACAATGTTGTTATTTAACTCATTAGATTTAATTTGGATTATTGGACCTTGCTTCTTTGTGTTTATCAAACTAGTTAGGGTGATTTTGGATGGTTTAGTTATATGCCTTTAGGTTTAATTAATAGATTAAGGTGGGATTTCTATGTTTTAATTTTGTTTTTTAGGTATAATTAACGAGTTAAGGTGGATTTTTTCATGATTTAATCATCATGTTTAATAGATTAAGATGAGTTTTTGACATTTAATTATGTTTTTGGGTTTATTTACACCATTAAATTCCATTTTCTTTGGAGATTGTCTAGATTAAAGGGTGTTGTGTGTGATTAGATCATGTTTTTGTTTCTTAACCACTCATGATTGTTGTGTTATGTTAAAATAAATTGAGTTTTTAATCATAACTAGATTAAAATGGATTACTATCTCCTATTTGAGCATTGTGTTTGTTTTTTTTATTTCAATCACTGAAACAACCCTAACTCACCACAACCTCCACCCCCAATTTAGCCCACATTACGCTTTATTGCTCCATCACATGTTACCAGATATGAAATGTTGGTGACTAAACCATTTGGTGAGAGTAGGTGCATAGATTGGGCAATGCTTGATCAGGTTAGACTAATATAAAATGTTTGACATTTACTTATTATTGGTAGTTCGAATCATTTCTTTGCGAATAAGAAGCCAATATACAAAGAGCTTACATTTGAGTTCCTCAACACCATTACAATGGAGAAGACATAATTGAATTAGAGTTTGGATAATACTAATTAGCTTTGGGTGCTTATAGAGAAGAAGAATATGAGTTATACACAATTTTTCATAGACTTAGGACTTTACTAAGTTTACTGCTTTTGAGGACTATTTTGCTTTGAGAGTGGGTTTTCTTATTGTTACCAATGCAAATATATATTGGCTCGATATTAGTAGAGAGTGGCATTATGAGTCCACACGATCATAGGACTCTACATTATAATCCCCAGTACTGAGGTACGTGCATTCTTTATTAAGTCATACATTGAGTGGGAGTGGTGATAGTACTAGAGTGGTAAGCAAGATTGATGTTTTTCATTTATAAAGCAAGGTTAAGATAGTGTACATCCACTTTAGTGTACATCCACTTTAGCCTGTAGTAGCTTAGTTTTTTTAAGCATCATACATATGATGCTAGATTAGAGCTATTTTTCTGGGGCCATATGTTACATGATTAGCCTAAAGTATAGGTTTATTAGAGAGATTTCCTGAGATACAGATTGTTTGATAGATGGTACCATCAGTTTTGATACTTTAAGAGCTATAGGTATGATATAAAGGAGACAAGACTAGCAGGGACCTTTTTATATTTAGTTGGAGCCCAGGACTTTAGGTGGATTCAAGAATTGTGGCGACCTTTCTATATAGGAGTTGTAGTTTTGCCTCTACCTATGAGACCTAGTACACTTCCTCCATCACCTGAACGTTCAAATAATCCTACAATAAGGACACCATTTCTAGTTGATATAGTGGCCTCAAGTACTTAATAGCCCAATATTCCTTTAGCGTAATAGACTGATCCACCAAATGAGAATTAAGTATGAGGTGATTGATGATCATGCTAGGGGTGACAATATGACCCAGACTTAGCTTGTTCGACTCTGCCCAGATCGATGGTTAATAGGCCTGGCCCAAGTTGACCATACCTCAGGTTGGGATAATGAGAAATTGTCGAATCTTGGGTCAAGATCGGGCTCGAGCCGGGAGCTTAAGCCTCTGGTCAATCTCAGGCTCATTTTGTTTCTAAACCAAAACAACATTTTTATCCATAAACATGTTGTGAGATAAAGCAAAATGACATTTTGCTTTAGCTTTATTTCTCTTCTTCTTCACCTCTGTCATATCTCTAATCTCTCTCTCTCTCTCAAATCTCACAACCGTTGTCAGTCACCTATCACTCATCAGTCCTTACTGTTAGTCGTCAAGCCAATTGTCAGTCATCACTTAGCCCACCCCTTCCCCCTCCTCGTTGCCCCTCTAGCCTCCAGCTTCTAGCCGCCCCTCTGCCCTCTAGCTGGCCATTTGCATTACAGTCCTACTAGGCTTATCTTCGCCACCCACCCACCACAAAGGTAAAATACATGCATTGTTTTGTGAAATACTAAAACTTATGAGATTGTCATCATCAATAAGGTGGTTTTGCAGACTTACATGATCATTGACATGGGCGTGTATGTGACTGTGTAAGTCACTTTATATTTCGTGGACTTACACGGGCATGTATGTGATCGTGTCAATGACCGTATAAGTCTGTGAAAATACATAGTGACTTACATGGTCATATAAATTCCCATTTAATTCTAGAAAAACATGTCCATGTGTGCTTGTTACACAATTATAATGACTTACAAGGTCACATACACAGGGTCACATATACACCTGTGTAAGTGACCGTGTAAATCATTGATTAACTGGTTATGAATCTATAAATAAAACGTATATTCAATTATGATTATGTTATTTAGTTATGATTATGAATAACATATATATTTATATATAAATTGTCTCAAAAGGATCACCATATTTCTTCAGTGGGAAGATGTAATCCAGTGTCGGAGATAGAAGTGGAAACTTCTAATCTCGTACAAGTGAAGATAAAAAGTCCAATTCTGAGACCTATTAGCAATTCTATCAAGCATTGTTACTTTGGAGTCTACTTTTAACACCATTGGTCGAGTTATTAGTCTTTATCAGGCTCAACTTCATCCTTGTACTTTGGAAGCCTTTATATGTGCCTGAAGTTAATTAGATTATGAAGATATTGAGGGTTAATTATTTTCTTTTTGATATAGCAATTTCATCTATTTTATTATCTTAAATTATATTGATCTTTTTAATTTTATACTAATAAAGCCATAAGTACTAATGTGGAGGTGACTAGTCATACTCTTGAAGCAAGTGGACATTATTTTGATAAAATATTCCAAAATGAAGGTATATTTAATTATTTATTAATTATTATCATGTCTTTAATATTTCTTTAATTTTAATATTACATTATTAAATATAATGTTTCTACATATAGAAGAAGTGATCCAAACTATTGACGATCCTTACTACAATGATTAGCTGCTCTCTTAGTCTATTAGTCTTTACTCTCTCCAGTCCCCATCTTAATTTAATCTTGATTTTGTGTAAATTGTATCATTTAAAATATTTGGATATTATTTTTGTAAATTATTTAATCAATTTATGAATTTTATTAATTATGATTTATGAAATCTCAATTTTTATTAATCAATTGAAATTTATAACTTCAATTAATTGAATTGATCATTTTAATTATAATATTTTTCATTCATTTCCTATAATCTTATCCTCTTTCATTAATGATAATTTATTAAGTTTCATCTTATTCATTTTATCAATATATGTATGTTTTATATATTCATTCATTATAAAATCTTAATTTTTATTAATCAATTGAAATTCAGAATTTCAATTAATTAAATTGATCACTTTAATCATAATCCCTTTCATTCATTTCTTGTAATCCTATCCTCTTATTTATTTTATCAATATATGTATGTTTTATATATTCATTCATTATAAAATCTCAATTTTTATTATTCAGTTGAAATTCATAATTTCAATTAATTGAATTGATCACTTTAATTATAATCTTTTTCATTCATTTCCTATAGTCATATCCTCCTTAATTAATGAATTTGGTTTCATTTTATTCATTTAATCAATATATGTACATTTTATATATTCATTCATTATAAAAATTCAATTTTTTTTAATCAATTGAAATCTGTAATTTCAATTATTTGAATTGATCACTTTAATTATAACCTTTTTCATTAATTTTCTGTAACCATATCCTCCTTCATTAATGAACTTGGTTTCATCTTATTTATTTCATCAATATATGTATGTTTTATATATAATATCAATTTTTATTTATCAATTAAAATTTGTAACTCCAATTAATTAAATTGATCACTTTAATTATAATCTTTTTCATCTATTTCCTATAATTTTATCCTCCTCATTATTAACTTGTAAGGTTTATATATCCTTAATTTTTAATTAAATAAAGTTTTATTAAAAATTTAAAGATAAAAAATAGGTTGAGCCAACCCGAGTGTGACCAGACCAAGCCCAGGCCCTTTTCTTTCTAGTCGAGTTGGGTTAGGCTCGGGCCCAATTAAATTCTGGATTCCTTGGCTACCATGGTGCTCAGATTGTCTAGGATTCTAGAGATGAGTGATAGGCCATTTTTATCTTTTCTTTGATATTTATGTTCCCTACTTTCCTTTTTATTTTGATTTGATAGTTAGCAAAGGATTAGCCCTGCTAAATTGATGTTTTTTTTAATTTTTTCTTTTTTCTTGTCTATTATTGAGGTCTTATACCATAGTATTTCATTAAATAAATAGTTTTTGTTTTAGGATGTTATTTCCCATTTTGATGCTTTGTTCCCTTTTATTTTCTTTCTACATGGAATATCGCATGTGATTTAGATGTAATTCATAATGAGAACCCAATTTTTTAAAAATAAAAATCAGGTGAGTACCATTTCACTTTACCTTTCCTAATGTTAATTGTCTTTCATTTTTTCTATACTTTATTTTATATACTGGGGATAATGTGCATTTTTAAATGTATAGAAGGAGTATTGTGATTTTACTGTGAATTATTTTTGGAAGTTAAGAAATTATAATATTGCACACTCAAAGAGCAATGAGTTTATAAATTACATATCAAAGGATTCAACTAAGAATATGCAATAAAGAGTAGCAATAATTTATTAACATCCATATCTCATCTACGACAACTATGTGAATAGCTATAGTCCTTAATTACAGATCATTTTATTACTCATTGTGGTTGTGATATCTCAGACAATTGTTACGGTTCTTATTGTGAATTTGACTGTATATCAACATATTTTAGTTTTTATTTGTTGATGCTTCTTTATGGAATTTTCAAATTTGTCAATTCTTTTCTTAAAACATCTAAGTTATTGTGAATCATTAAGCTAGACTAGAATATAATAAAAAGAAGGCATGGTTAGATGGGTCCTTATTTGTCACATTATAAATGGTTATTTTGATAGTCAATTTCAATGAAAATGCTTAGGATTTATTCATATATGAGCCTAAATTGTGAGGTTTTGAACCTATGAGCAATTATCATTATTAGATCCAGCATTGTTTTTCTTTGTTATGTATTTGTCAAGCATAGTTAGATGATTCTAGAACATGCTTTTATTATACATGTTGAGACCAATATTTATACTGGAGGTATTAAGATGAAAAATTCACTTAGATTTAACACTTGTTTAAGCCTTTTCATTGATTTTACCCTACCCTGTTTTTATCCCTTGAGCATAACCAAATTTGAGTCTTAGCTTTTTCTTTGAATTATTTTAACCATATTACAAGTTGATAAACTGTTGTTATTGTTAACTTGACATTTACCTTTTTACCCTAAAGGATTTTATTTACTTGATTACATAAGAATATGACTAGATTAAGAAGTATCAAGAATGAGGAAAGGTGCAAGCTTATGTATACAAAGTTGATATCTAATCATGTGTTATTCTCCTTATAAACTCCATAGCAATCAATTTAGAAATATATTGAAATGAGCTCATTTTCAAAAAAAATTATTTTAAAAATGTTGTAAGCGTGAAAAGGAGAAAGAGAAGATACTTGTGAGTTTTAAAACTTGTTTTACACCTTACTTACATTTTATTGTGAGGATCAAAGAGAGATTTAATCAAATTTTTGTATAATTTTATTTATGGAAATTTTTAAAATTTTGTTAACCTAAAATTTACCACTGTTATACCTTTACGTAAGCACTATTACAATTTGATTTAAAGATCTTTTTATTTTTGCCTCTAGTTTATTTTGTATTAGTGGAGATGTGATTTATTAGCAAGCATATAGTTAAGATTCCTTTTATGCATTGATTTCAAAGTTGTAATAAATTTCACCATAAACACTTTGAGCAAAATGAATGAATCTTTTGTATGAAGGTGTTAAATCCTATTGCATTTTATTTCAAAAAGATTATTAAGACATTGTTTATGGTGTTTGCTGTGTTTGCTTATAAGAGTTCATTCTATGATTGTTTGATTGTAATTGTATTCTAGTTTGATTCTTGAGGCGTGATGATTTGAAATGTGGATAGATAGGTTGAGATAAAGAAGAGGTGGATATTTGAAGGTTCTATGAATTTAAATTATTATTTACTCAAAGAAAAGTAAATGTCTAAGTGCGGGGAATTTAAGTGGTTAATCATTCATACTTTGATGTTTAAATTTAGTTTATTTCTTTATTTGAGTGTTTTATTGTTTATGGTACTTAACTTTTTCGTACTTCATTTTAGGTCACAAGTTACTTATTTACAGCAAAAGAAATGAATTTAGACAATTTTATAGTGATTTAGAGTTATTTTAGTCAAGTTATGAAGCAGTAAGGCAAGAACACGATGTAAGGCACAGTGTGTACTTGCTTGTGTTCTCTATTTTTAAAATTTCAAGCCTATGTGGTCGTGTTTGAAGAGTTTGAGGCATGTTTATTAATTTTGTTTGTTGCACTCTTGTGTTTAAGAGGAACATGTCCACGTTGCATACTGATAAGCTCATGTTCACTTTTTGAGTTGTGTTTATGCACGTGTTTGCTTTGAATTTGGGATCTTATGTTTTTTTAAGTACGAGGATGTCTACTTACTTGTGTTCCACTTGTAATTTCAATTTTAAACTATAAAAGGAAAAACTAAAAGGAAGATATAAGGAGAGGTTTGAGAGGAATGATTAGATGACCTAAAGAGGTAGAGAGAACAAAGAACAAGAAAGCAAACATGTTTGGAGTGGATTTTCATTGATCATTAAAGGTGTTTTTTAAAGATTAAAAGAGATTTCATCGTATTTCTTTTAGTTTTGATGTTATATCTTCCATAATTAGGAACTAAACCTTTATGGTACTTCGAAATAACAAACCTTAGTATAGATTTTAGTATATTCTAGTATATTGTTTTATATTTGATGTCATGCATTTAAGATTGAGAATCCTTTTGATGAATTAATGTAGCATAATTAAAAAGAGTTGCATGCAATCCTATATATAGGTTGACATAAATATTTTGGATTAGGTTCAAACCTAATAGAGGAATTCATAAATCTATCAATGCACTTCTAGGTTTTTAAATGGAAAGATATTTCAATTAATCAACCTAGGATTAGTTATTAATAATCTTAAGAAAGATATTAGCATACAATCTAATGAACTTTAGGTTAAATGATGTTTGAAGTGAAGTCTTAACGGGATTCACTATCTGAATATTGTTGTCTTTATTGGTTATTTTTTAGTTTAATCTTTGTTTTAGTTATTTAATTGCAATGATTTGTTTTATTTTATTTCTTTAAAATTAAATTTGATTAATCACCATCATCATAATTTTTCCATTTAAAAGTGTCAAGTAGTCATAGTCTCTACTTGGTATTCTATAACCAATATTATAGAAGCAATAGGTGCACTTACATAGAAAGATCTATAAGGTAAGATATTGAATGAACACACTAATTACGTATTTTATTATCAAGGACATGAGCTATATAGATGAGGTTATACGTAAGGCTAATAACAGGTCAAGCAAGGCCTAGACCTATTTTAATCCCCTTTTACTGGCAAGTTCAATAATCAAAACAATATTATTTAGGTATAATGGTCAAAATGACATCATTTTGTCTTTAGTCTTTTAATACTTATAGACCAAATTAATGTCATTTTAGTCTATTATACCAAAATAATTTTATTTTGGTGGTGAAGGATTAGGCTTGTTAAGTCTTTTAAGACATGTTAGGCTCGACCGGGTTAAAATTGTCAAGCCTAGCTATATAAATATAAATTGGGGAAGAGATTTAGATGAGGAAAAAAAACTACCTCTATATTGTTTGCTTAAATAATGGTGTAATACTATGGAAAAATAAGATACAATCTCACGTTGCTTTATCTATGATGAAAGTTGAACTCATAGTCCTTTTAGCTCCATTACAAAAAATTATTTAGGTTAGATGTATCTTGATTCATCTAGGAGTCACTACAAGTAAAATTTTTCTAGTATTAATCATTTGTAATAATCAAGCAGTAACCACTTATACGAAATATCACAAATTTCATTAAAAATCATGTGTGTGTGTGTGTGTGTGTGTGTGTGTGTGTGTGTGTGTGTGTAAAGTATAATTTGTGAAAGATATAGTTGTGTGAGTTGAAGTCAGTATGAAGTATATATATACACGTGATATGACATTCCCAATGATAAAGTCAATTTCAATGGATATATAGTGGATGTATGAAGTTACCAGGATAACATAGTAACTTGTGAAATATTTCTAAATTTATATTTGAATTATCATATTTCACTGGATAATACTAATTGACATTATTTATTATGAGATAAGCATTATATGTAACACTTGATTCTAAAGTATGTTTACTCTTTGTGAAATATTTGAATATGAATCAAAGAGTATATCAAGCATATAAGAGATTGACCCTCTTACACAAGGAATCACCTCTATTATTAATAATTAATGGAAATAAGGAAAGTTATCTTAGTGATAATTGAGAACAAAAAGATTAAATCATAAATGTCATCTTAAATAATAAAAATGAAAAAAATCATTTTGGAATTATTAAATGATCACTAGTAATTAATTTTTGAATAGACTAGTAAACTCAAGTCAAACATTAAGTATGTTTGAACAAACATTTTTTTCGATATTTCATCAATAGGAGATGCCCCCTGTAAATGTAAAAGAGATAATATTGTAATATATAACTCTTACTACGTGTGTAAAATCAACCATGAACATAAATTAACGTAAATTATAAGATCTTAACTTATATTGTGTGAAACCTTAGATGTTAAATGACTCTCGTAATATACCTTGAGGATTCTTACCTAATTCTTAAGAACTAAACCTAAGGTTAGTTACTTTAACAGGTCACTAAAGCATAACGTGTGATGCAATCTAATGAGACAATTCTAAGTAAATGTATAAAGGTAATTCTGATTAGTAATTTACGTAAAAATGTATTTAAAGATGCCAATAATCTCATCTTTCAAGGAAAAAAAATGATGCCAACAATCTCTTAGTAAAAAAATTGAGTACAATTGTTAATTGACGAAATAAATAAGCTCAAAGAAAAATAGTCACGTGAGATATGACATTAGTATAACCAATGATTAAAAAACTCAACTGCTTTAGCCAGTTTAATCGTAAAATTAGCTTTTTTCATTTTAGTTTTTAATTTTCTAGTTTAATTTACTTTAATAACTCTTATTTTTAAAAATTAATCAGTTTATTAATTAATCAGTCAATTTTATAAATTAATAAACTTTTACAAATCAAAATAAATTAATAAATGTTTATTTAAAAATTTCTTTTTTAATTGAATTTCAAATTCTTCAATGGATAAGGATAATTTCCTTAAATCATATTAAAAATTTTGAATTATATTCAATCTTTAATTAGTTTTATGACAGTTTAATACTAGTTGAACCTTTAAACCTTAAATTTCTTGTCTTACTGGTTTAATTTTCAGTTCAGTTTTTAAAACATTAACTATAATGTTATCTATTCAAAGATTGATCACTGTATGTTGGTTATTGAAAAAGTATAAAAATTGCAAAATTTTAACCGCTCAATCTCATCATATGTGAGTGAGAAATGATAGATACAAATAGCAAATAATAATATAGAACTCTAATAACTGCTAGCAGACACTCATAGTAATTTTAATAACGATAATATACAAGATATTTAATAAAAAAAGATCATCGGGTAAAAAAGAAAGATCACAAGAGAAGAGATCTTCAAGAAAGTTTGTCCTTTAATGTGTAAAAAGATAACATAAAGTTGGTAAATAATTTATTATCATCAAGATGATATTGGAATTCCCTAATTTAAACCTTTCAATTTCAAGAGTGATACCTGAGTGGGGAGACATTAAAATGTTCACGTCCTAGTAATATATTATCTCGTTGATCCTAGAGAGGACTGTTTTGCGTCATTTATATCTTAAGAGTGATTTAAGAGTTTGATTCTGTTGTACCTATTTATTTAACACATTACTAAATACAAATTAATGTAGAAGACCTTATGATTTATTTGCGTCAGGAAATGGACGGTTGCCTTTTCTCACCAAGAATCAAATTTCACTTTATTATGAAGACATCTAATAATGCAGGTAACCTTTTGCAGCGTAATGATTTAGATAACTCTAATAATGATTTATTTAACGCACTGAATATATCAAATTTAATCATAGAAGAAACTAAAATTGATTATGATAATTAGAGAATATTTATAATTCACTGTACTAACGGTTTAAACTTTTTTCTTACTTATGATTAATAATTTATAATAGCTATTCTTAAATATGCATTAAATAAAATTTTAAATATAAGACGGATCTCCAAAATGGCGGTATGATCAATCTGACATTCAATATTTTGACAACGATGGATCAAAATTATTAAATTGACCAGGTTTATCACCAGTTAAATTGAAGGCAGCCAGCTAATTAGAATAATACTGTGAGTAGGCTGATGCCAAATCAACGCTCAATCCTGATGAAGTACGCTTGTCTTGCACCTCAAGGACTAGCCTTCGTAATTGGGTTTTTGACAATATGCTCCTACATCGAATATAATCAGCAAAGAAAACTTTGTTCCCAAGCTCTGTGGACCATCGATATCGAACATGGGGAAGTATTTTCTTTTATTGTTTATAAATATCATCACGTCGGATGCTGCGTCCTTGACCTTTAAGCACTCGAACAATAACGCCACTTTTGGCAGGCATACTTGTGTTTGAACCTCGTAATTTCCAAGGTAATTAGGGGGTCATTTGTCAATAGCATGTCCGCGCCTCCTTTTAATACTTCTAGATTTACTTACTGTTTTGGTATTGACTGTTAGGAATATTTAGATATAAATATATGGCTTGGTCTTAATTCCTGTTACATGCCTTGTTAGAAAAATGCAATTGCCGGTAGAACGTATTGAAAGCGATGATTCTTTTCATTTTTATAAAATCGAGAAGACTTTGGAAACAATGATTTATAAAATGTATCACATTATTAGCAATATCAAATACATTTTATGAACAACGAATTAGTATAGTTCTAAAGTAGGACAAGGATTCCAAAGTAGAAGAGTAGAAAAAGGAAGGAAGTTACTTAGCTTTTGCCAGATAATAAATTAGAGAAATAAGGCTGGTTTTATATAACAATAATAAACGCGGAAAAGGAAAACTAAAACATAGTCAGCTCCACACACGGATAAAACAAGCCTCAGCCCTAAAGCATACAACACCGCCTCGTGCCCTATTGCACTATATATACCCTAAGCGACTCTGCAACGCAGCATCTGTCTTTCTCTCTCGTTCTTCTCTTATTCTCGATCGACCCAGAAGACGGGAAAAGTTTTAGGCTTTCGGGTTTTTGTTGGCTTTCAGATTGGTTATCACATAAAAGACAAAGATCGTTGTGAATGGTGGAAATCTTAGGTAGTAGCGATTACATGCTCTCCCTCTGTAAATCAAGGGTGGGCGTTGTTTCTGCGGCTTCTGCTTTCGCTTTCGGCTCTTGCAAAGAAGGCTGGTACTATCGCTGCCTCGGTGTTGACCCCTGAACTCGTTAGCTTTCCTCCGAAGAAAATATTTCTTTTTCCTTAGAATACTCTCTTTCTATTTTCCCGATTTCTACAATCACATTCTTTTGATCTATATTAAAGGTCTTTTTCTTGGGCGAAAAATTCTGCCCAGATCGCGATTGAGGGGTTTTTGTGTTGTTTTTGTTGGTAATTGTTTGAATTAGATCTCTTTCCTTTGTTGAAAGAAAAAGAAAAGAAGAAAAAAGATGTTGCTTTACAAACAGAAGAAGAGCCAGGCTGCAAAGGGCAATAGGCTTTTGATTAGCGTGACGGTGTTGGGCAGTGCTGGTCCGATCCGATTTGTGGTGAATGAAGATGAGCTTGTTGCTGCTGTCATTGATACTTGTTTGAAATCATACGCTCGTGAGGGTCGCCTTCCTGTTCTTGGCTCTGATTTCAATGATTTCTCACTATATTGTCCCACTTCTGGGTCTGGTGGTAAGCAATTTCAAGACCAGGCTTTGATTTAAGATATTTTTATGAAGTCTCCTTATTTACTTGGGATTCTGAAATCTTCTCTGTTTCCTAGTTGGATTCGATTAGAATTGTCGTAATGTTTTCTTGTGTTTTAAGCGAAAGTTTAATATTTAAGGTATTGGGAATTCATTAATTTGAGTTGGAATTCCTTTGTTAAATTGGTTGCAGCTATGAGTCCATGGGAGACAATTGGATCAGTGGGAGCTCGCAATTTCATGCTATGCAAGAAGCCCGTGACTGAGAAGTTGGCAGAGGCTGCAAAATCAACCATGAGCCCCCAGAAGGGAAGTGGGAGTTGGAAGGCGTGGATTAACAAGTCTCTCAACCTCAAGATTTCTTCTCATTGATTAATGTTTCCAGAGATGGAATTTTGTTTTCAGTTTCGTTTCTATTGTCAAATTTGGTTGGTGGTGGTTGCTTACTGCCTGCCAGAAAGCTCGACCATTTTGAATAATTTTGGTTCCTCAGTTGAATAAAATAAGCATCTTTTTGATGTTCTTTGCACTTTGGCCTGTTTTCTTGTACCAATACTCACTTGATGGCTGTTCAGTTGTGATTTCTAACTTGTGAGAATCGCTAGAAAGTGTGAACTGAATATATCTAACCTAAGGGTGTGGATGCATTTTAAATTTCTTGCTTCAATGCACTTACCAGGGGGTTTGACGTTAACATCGATGGCAATTCGAATTTGAGCCGTGAGTGATACCTAGTAGAACAGAACCTTGCTTGTCGAAAGATGAACCCTAAAAAGACGGTCTTTAAGGAAGAGACGATGTTTTTCGTTAAATCTCATCCCTACGTTTATATACATGTTGATATTATGACAGAGAATTTGATATGCCATTTTAAAGTCTTTGCTGTCGTCTCTTTTTCGGTTCGACGAAGCAAATTCCGTATTGTACGGCCACGGTGCCACTGAAAAAGACGGAAGCTTTTTGGATGCCTACAATTTTAGATCTCGCTCTCACCGCTTCTTCCACCACCGATTCTCGAAAAGCAACTAGTTTGGATTGTCTTTTAGTCTAGTGGGTTGTAATAAATCAGTCGGAGGATAGTAGTTAATTATTTCATAATATTTTACTTCTTACGGTACCAAAATGAAAATGTTTAACATGCAAAGGCCATGATACAATTGGCCATTTTCAGATTACCCACCAAGTTAAGCTGAAAACAAATCTTATTTGCCCGGTGGTGCCATGTGACGAAGAGGGCCAACATAATTACCTCATGCCTAAAGCCTAATCCAAGGAAATGCACCGTACGACTACAATCCACGACGCCACTCCTTTTGTCAGGGCGTGTCCCCACTTTGTATTTATCATTTTCTTGCCTTTTCTCTGTTCACACTTCACACTGTGAAGAATACTTTATCTTTTGCCTTTTCCTATTTACTTAAGCATTTAATTCTTCTAACCTGAAGCCATGAGAACCATGATTTTACTTATAGAAAGTGAGGCGAAACTGTTTAAAAGATATAAGAATTAATTTTGCGTGTCAATTCAACCTCAAAGCTAGATGGAAAGAGCTGTTATTAGCGATTGAATTTACTTGGACTACTAAATTCAGGTGAGTTCGAACTTAAGTTTACAGTTGAGTAAGTGAGTCCCTATCAATATCGATTTAAGTTTAGCGAAGAGGTCAAACAGTTGAAATTGACCTATTTGAGACAAAACTTCAATTTGAAGTAAACATCTTACTTGCCCATGCGAGGAATGTTTCTGTTCAACGTGTTTATTGCCTCAATTCATTTCAATGTCAAATTTTATGTGCCAAGAAACCCTGTTTAATGGCATATTTGAGATCAATATCCTCACAAAATAAAATATATATATGTGTACTTATAAAAATCAGAAATTTCTTAGTTTCTTCTAAATAAAAGACAAAGAATACTGTTTTTTTAAATATTTAAATTATGTATTACATGCAAATTATTTGTGATCTACCGTCCATTATATACTTGATAAAGAAAAAGGTACAACATTCAATAAAAATTTTGCTAAGCTGCAGAGTCTGAAGAGGTCTAATATGTAACTTTTTTCTTAATTAATAAAGAGACTGTTTAAAAAAATAGTATTTACTTAAAATCAATTAAGTTGATTTAATTTGTTTTGTTCATTTCTTGTTCTTATTAATTTAGAACATCAATGTGTTTATTTTTTAGAAATAAGATTTAACTAATAAAGAGACTGTTTAAAAAAAATAGTATTTACTTAAAATTAATTAAGTTGATCTAATTTGTTCCGATCATTTCATTGTCTTATTAATTTAGAATATCAATGTGTTTATTTGCCTGATATAATGATAGATTTGTGCAACTATTTTTGGACGCATTAGAATTATCCCTAGAATATGCAATAGAAGATAGCCTTCTATTTTACCACATAAAATCATGATCATTGATCAATATGATTTCATATCAGTCGGATATTCCCCCGCATGTGCTTCCGCACTTACAAGTGACGTCCTCTATACCTCGTGATATGATCAGCTCAGGGCGCCTATATTTCTGCCCGGTTACACGTCAAATCTGGATACGCATAGCTCCTTAACGAGTCCCTTTGTTCATTCAAGATTATAGTTCAAGGACAGTAATTTGGTGCTTGAGAATGTTTATGGACATTGTTTAACTCATTTTATCATATCACTGTTTTAAATTTGAAGTCTGCTTGTAGTGAAACTTATCTTATGGTTGTTTTTGTGGGGAGTGTAGGATTAGTGATGTCGTTTCATAGTGCCACTGCTAATGCTCGCTTCTAGTCCAATTTCGCAATTGTAAGTTAATGCATGTGCATACATCATATACACAGAAGACAGGATTAACCTCTGTTATGCTCAGGTATCTCCAACACATGCATTACCAGAACTACCAAAGTTCCACCATTTAGTACCGATCTGTTCTATTCACATGACCTGTTCCCTGCTGCTGTACTAATGATAAATGCGAAAATGGAAAAGACAAAAGTTGGTAAAAACGTAGATAAGTCTCCCCCCATGGCCTATTTTTTCCAAGGTCCCACCTGTTGTATTTTCCGGAAAAAGATTAGATGCCGTCAAATAACAAACCGACTGATCATGTGCTTGATTTGCTCTACAAGCTTCTACAATATGTTGAGCTCTATCACACGGGACATTGTGTTCTTTCTAGGAAGGATGGCTCTCTCAACATTCATATCTTAAGCCTGTGCTTGAATACTGCAACATTTTCAGCCAAATTTGAGGAGGCAAATTATTTATTGAAAACCTAATACTTTTCACCGCTCAAGGAGCTTGTCTTGAGTTGAGACTGCAACTTGCTTACCTATATTTAGGGCCGTTTTACTTATGTTTTTTCTTTTTCTAATTTTTTGGTTTAATTTTTTAGTTTTAATCCCTGTTTTTCTTTTAAATAAATAGTTGTTATATATATATTTATGTTTCTATGATGGAAAACAATTATTTATTAAATAAAATTTGAAATTAATTATTTTAATTAAAAATTTTATTTTAATTTCTTATATAATATTTGTTAACAAATTATTAATAAAATTATTTTATTTTATTTTATTAAAATAAATAATTTATAATTTTACTTTTTATTTATAAAATTTTAAATATATCTTAGTTATTAAACAAAATTTATTTGAAATTTATATATTTTGAAGATAATTTAATTTTAGTTATATTTATTAATAGTTACTAATTTTAATTTATAATCAATTATAAAAAATTAAATAAAGCTACTATAGGTGATGCATATAAATTGCCTAGAAAAGATTATATTATTAGTAAATTGAAAGGACATCATTGGTTCATTACACTAAATGCAAAATCTGGTTTTTGGCAATTAAGACTACATGAAGATACAAAACTATTAACAACCTTCATATGTCCACCACAAAAATATTACCAATAGAACGTATTACTTTTTGAATTAAAACAAACTCTCAGTATTTATCAAAGATTTATGGATAACAATTTAGAAACATTAGAAGAATCTACGCTAGCTTATATTGATAATATTATTATGTTTTCAAATAAAGATAAAGAAGATTATTTGAAAAAAGTAAAAACTGTTCGCACTAGACGTCAACGTAAAAGACTAATTTTTAGCAAAAAGAAAATTAAACTAGCACAACAAAATATTGAATATTTAGGTATAGAATTTTATAATGGATTCTTAAAATTATAACATGATATTCTTGAAAAATTACAAAAATTTCCAAAAACTCCAAAAAATATAACTGAAGTTGAAAAAAATCTTACTTTAAACTATATATCTAATCAAGGATTCCTTAAAATTTTAGCTAAAGAAAGAAAATGTTACAACTTAAATGCAGTTCAAAAACTCAATGTACATAGACAGAAGAAGATACAACAATGGTATGTATATTAAAGAATCTTTGTAAGGATTTACCAGCATTATATAATTAGAATGCTAAGGATACACTACTAGTACAAATTGATGCAAGTATAGATATATGAGCTGATTGCCTTCTAGCATAACCACCCAATTTAAGGAAATCCCTCTTATGTACATATATTAATGAGACTTTTAATCTCACTGAAAGGAAATATCTTATTCACGAAAATGAAACACTTGCATGTATTAAAACATTAAGAGAATGGAAAGGCAATTTATTCCCTTTTAAATTTTAAGTTCAAAAAGATACAAAAACAGTAATGTGGATTCACTAAATATAACATTAAAACAAATTATAATCAAGGACGATTAATCAAATAGTAATTAGAATTAAATCAATATAATTTTAATTTTATTATATAAAATCTTTTTTTAACAGTTTTGCTGACATATTAATCAGAGAATAGAAACAGTTATCCTCAACTTGAAAAATTCACTCACTAAGAAGGAAGCAGAATTATCAGACCTTCAGCAACAAGTAGGAAATATAACCAAATTTATTAATCAATTGAGAGCAACCATTACTCTCCTTGAGAAACAACAAATATCCACTGATCAAACACCTATTGCGCAACCAACCATTCAATCAATTACTTCTCAACAAATTACTCAAACAGTTTTAGCCATTGGTCCACCAAACATTCAAGCAGAACCCAAAGTCTATGTTAGAAATAGGTATTTGGTATGCTGAGGTCATCAACATATTTGCTCCTCTGTAGTTCAATTTAATTAACGACTCATGAGTAATCTTCAGGCATTGTTGATAGACGCCTTCAAAGCAACGAAGGTTAAATTGATTAATAAGGTTTCAATTAAAGTCATATTTGGGAAATTCATCTATGGGTGAATACATTTCATTATTGATTCTAATTTGTACATACACTATTCGAGATAGCTATACTTCTATTTCCTTGAGACTTTAAAGATAGGATAACTACTGAAAATTTTGATAAAAAATTCTCTTTTTTTTACAAACATTTCCTTGTGGTTTTTTACTATAAGGATAAATTCTGCTGAAAATTCATAAAGGATGTTTAAATTAGTTAGATAAATTGTGTCTACTAACTTGGAAGAAAAAGGTAAGTAATAAGTGTCTTGGCATTTGGAAATATGATAGCTTTTGGCACGATTTTGCGATAATATTGGGAAATATTTTGTTTTTCTTTCTAGTCATTGAATACTTGAAAACAATCATGGAAGAGCTGAGGAGTAATTATTTTCATTTCTTCTTTGAGTGCTTTTGTAAGTACTACATTGATTTTACATGTTTTCTTATTTTGAAGATAACATTTTTTTTAGTTTGAATTGTCTATAAGTTTTTCTTCTAAAAAAACTTTCTATAAGGTTTAAAGGAGGATGATAAACGTAACAAAGTTAAATTACCCTTCTCTAAGTCCTGCTTCATCCTAAGCTTGTCTGTTTCCACACAGTAGTTCGTCGCCGAATTTTGGACTTCGGAATTACTGTCTACTGCCTACTGAGTACCGACCCGTGCCGAAAAGATTCTGCGGTAGCAATAAAATATCTCCAGGAATTTTTCATAAAAAAATAAAATATCTCCAGGAAGGTTGCCTACTGTACGTAACATGTCAGTTCAAGTCCTCTGAAAGCCACATGTGCTTATCACATAAATTGCAAGCAGACAAAATATTGTACTGACAAGTAGTTCAGTCAGACAGAATTTGTAGGGTCCCTATCCTTTTTCATTTGTAGTCCACATGGTCCGACTCGAAGCTTCCGTGCCGTGTGCGATTGCCGCCTCCTTAAACCATCTTCGCCGAGACTTCGTGAATAAAATGGACGAACATGCTCATGATATGATAGCCCTTGAGTTTGCCTTCAACCCGTAACCTCGACGATAACAGAATTACATGGTACATACTAGATCGTACTGATATATCTTAAAGCTGTTACAGCTAGCCGACAGTAATATCAGATGTGAAAAACAGATTTTATTTTAATTTAGATCAAAATCACTTAAATAAATTAGAATATAACAAGTTCAACATACTAACGTCCTAATCCTAATTAACAAAAATTTTTCACTTTAAAGTGTGATCTTCTTTTCATCTAAAATCCAAAAGTAAAGGGAACCTACTCTATTGATCTAATTGACTTTACATCCTTGAAGATTTGAGCATAAGGTCCCCTAATATATATGCCAATGGTGATAATTTCCTGCTTAAAACTGGTTGTTTGTCTTCATAGAACCTGAAAGAGAAGTTTGAGGAGCGCATTTGAATTAAGGTACATATATTGTAGAAGGTTAAAACATTTTAAGTCTCTAAGGTTTAACAATGAAAAATGGTTTCATTATGAGGAGTGGGGAATCAAAGCCAATAATACCAATGAAAATCACATGGAGAATCCCATAAGCGAATATTCGAAGGATCGAATAGGATACTGGAAGTAAGAGGTTATTCGCTGACATCTACATCCCAAGAAAATTATGATGGACTCTTAGCTTGAGCTTGCTACGAAAGTAGGCATCTAACTTGCACTTTCTCCTACCTTCGAGAATCAGTCAATACTAATATGTGGTCCTCCGTAAGTATCTAATCTGCGATGTGCCATATATGCTGGAATCGATCTAGAATTGCCTCCAGAGTAAGCTTAACGTCAAGTCCAACTTTCTTTGTTTGAAAGTTGATTCTTGTATCCTTAAATTTGAACCAATCACCATTAACTTTTGGCGAATATATCGAATGAATTCGTTCATACTGTAGAAAAGAGATTCTCCCTTTCTCATTAATTATTGTAGATTTGCTCAAATAAAAACAGAAATTGAGGATGTTGTGGAACTCTTCTACGATCGTTGTTTTACAGAATATATATATAAAAGTATATATTGAATGCTAAAGTGAAAATCAAGCGTCCTAGGATCTAAAACATGATACAAATAATTAAGTTGAGATATACGTGATTAATTCCTTTGATTTGGTTTCCTAAAATATTGCTCTTGAGATTATGCAACTGTTGACCATTATTTATTATCATTACTGTCATAATATTCTGTCATGACTAATACCCCCCCTCAAGCCAGAGGGAGCAGAGCTAACTCTGAGCTTGCGTCGGAGATCGATAAATCTGGTGCTAGATAATGGTTTGGTAAACATATCTGCTAGCTAATCTTGACTCGAGACATGTTGAATTGTCATGGTTCCTGAAGCACAGTGCTCATGCACAAAATGAAAATCGCATTCCACATGTTTAGTGCGTGCTTTGAATGCTGGATTGCGTGATAAATATACAGCTCCCATGTTGTCACACCAAATAGGAATTGGTTGGTAGGCCTGCTGACCCAATTCTTGTAGGAGAGACTTCAACCACAAAATTTCACCTGTTGCATTTGCGACTGCCCTATATTCTGCTTCAGTAGAAGACCTAGCAACTGTTGGCTGCTTCTTTGATGACCAAGCAATTAAGTTTTTGCCTAAGTATGCAGCAAAACCACTTGTGGACTTTCTATCGTCATGACTACCAGCCCAGTCTGCATCAATAAAAACCTGCAATTAGGAGGTGGAGCTAGAAACAATGAATAGTCCCTGATTAAGAGTCTCTTTAACATATCGTAAAACCCTCTTACATAACTGCCAATGAATATCAGTTGGAGAGGCCATGAACTGACTTAATCTATT
>JAOQMS010000178.1:8113902-8128310 GCA_027563885.1 Erythroxylum longipes
TTTGGTAAATTGTGGAAGGCTTTTACCAATATTATAATATACCATTTCTTTAATGGTATAATATTCTTCTGTATTCAATTCTAATTCTGGTATGGCATAATGTGCTATTAATTCTGTACTGGTTTGTACCATAGTTAAATTCTTGTAGAAGGAAACTATTGTACCTTCTAATCTTATACCACCATGTTGGGCCCTGATAAAATTACAGCCTATTAACATTTGAACTCCTGCATGTGAGTCCATAGGCATACAGAATGTGAATGGTATCCTGTAGCTGTTTTCTCCAGTAATCATGATTCCATCCTTAAGTTTATAGTCAGCTACAGTTACGGAATTAATCCCATATACTGATACTGGCCATTTTGACTTTTCTATAGCTTCCTTAGGTACAGCTTCCAGGAAAACACAGTATTTTGTAGCTCCAGTGTCTACAATTGCCTAAAGTTCAAATTCTTGACATCCAGCTATTTTAAATCCAACAACTAGATTGTATAGCTGATTATTAATTTTCTTTGGAAATCCCAATTTTGCTTCATCAGGACATACAGTTAATACTGATTCTTTTTCTTTCATAAATACACTAGTCATTCTTTCTGTTTCAGTCAATCTTTCAGATTGCTGAATTTGTGGTACAAAATATTGCTCAAATATGATCTGAGCAATTGGATCTACAATGTCCACAAAATATTCTTTTCTGCCTGGATTAACAAGCAGCACATAGATAATTCCTCTATAATCAAAGTCAATTACTCCTGCTGCTACATCTATACCTTTCTTTGCTAATGATGATTTTCCAAAAAATCTTCCATAAATTCCAGGTCTACTAATTTTCATTCGTATACCTGTAGATAGACTTTTTCTTTCAAATGGTGGTATTAAAATATAGTCTATACTGTAAAGATCATATCCTGCTGCACCACTTGTTTTTCTGTTTGGTAACTTTGCATGTGCTACCTCCTTTAAAATTTTAACGGAAAAATTATAGGGGGATACCACCACACTTTTTTGACACTCTGATGTGTCATAAATAGTAAGGGCTCTATTAGATGCCCTTAATTCTCTTTTTAATTTCTCATCATCAAAATTTTCTTGCTAACTTAATTGATAAGCTAAAAATTCCTGAGCTATTCTATCCAGTCTTTTATTTTTTCCACTAGTTTTTCATTTTCTGTAAGTATTTGAGTTATATACTCAGTTGTTTCTTTGATAAGTTTATCCTTATCAGAAATAGAAGGTACATACATAGATGGCTTCTTTTCTATCCTTATGTCCAAATGTATTTGTGCACAAAATGCACATACTGTTAAAGTACATTTGGGACAATGTATTCTCATTCTTTCAGTTGTTTTAGTTTTGCAAAATTTGCAATTTATATAATCAACATTGATTATATGTTGATTATATTGCCATGTATGAACACATGACTCCATTTTTGTAGGTAGAACTAACTTTTCTAACCAATTGTATTTTTGTTTTTCTGTAACCATAAATAAAGTTTCTGTGGGATCTGATGTTAATGTATTCAGAACAGTTGAATGATCTTCATTTTCTCCTTCAGATACTGAGCATATTCCATCACTATCAGGTTCATCCATATCTACAGAGAGTACGTCCCATTCTTTTGGTAAGGCTAATCCTTCTACTATTGCTGCTCGAGCAATATTTCCTTTCTGTCTAGGGCATTCCTTTGCAAAATGCCCAATTTCCCCACAAATATAACATTTGCATTTATGCATAGGAGGTTTCTTTCTTTTGAATACCCTCACATGTGTTTTATGAGGTTTTCCACGATAATTCTTTGCTTTTCTTATACCGTATTTCTTTCCTTCTTGATAACATCCAGGTATTGGTATTTTTGAGCAAAAGTAAGATCCTTTAATCCCCTTTGGATTGCTGCCTGTTTACATATTTCTGAAAGATATTGTTGTGTAAAATGAATTCTTGGTAATACTCCGATTTGATTACCTGGATGTTTCTTTAAAAATTCTTCTTCTATTTTCTTGCCAAATAATAGTGGGAGTTTTCTGAAAAACTTTTCTGATAATTCAGGGACTTATAAACATTCTTCCTGAGGCTACTGCCAGATACTTGTATTCATTCATAAATTGAATGACATTCTTAATTTCATGGCAGGTTAATCTTTCTATATCTACATAATCCCTATCTTGTGAAGCTATTGTCCCTTTATAAGGATCTTCTAAGGTGATGATTCTCCTTATTTGTGAAAAGACATTTTGCATATCATCAGCAATAGTAATCAATGCTTCATACTCTTCTCTATAGGCCATTCTCCATTGTTGAAAAGTTCTCTTTTCTACTTCTCCCAATAGATTTTCAACATATAGTACTTTTGCTTGATTATCTGGCTAGTTCATTCTGTTGATCACATTTGTATTTATAGATTCCCATCTTGTAATCACATCTTCATATTTTGTGATGTCATCCGGTAATACCAATATGACACCTGTTTGAACTTGGGCTGGGGGTAAAGTCCACTGATTCCAATAATCAATAGATTTTCCTTTCAATTTTCCCCATTTTTCTCGTATTTCTGGTATATCAATTTTTCTTTCTCCTTTGGTAGGTGGATATTGAGGGGGTCCCATCATATATTCTTGTGGAGGTCTATATCCAGATGTTACTCCTTCAGAAGTGGATGCTGCCTTTATATGTATCATTTCTTTGTTTAAGATTTTCTGTAGACTCGGAGAATTGGATAAATCTATTTCTGATTTTAATTTGGGATAATCCATTTCTGCCATAAAAACATATTCGGGATTTTCCATATTATTTTCTAAATACCATGGTAATTCATCATCATCATCACTTTCTATCTCAGGATCACAATCCCATCCACTTAATATTACTGGCTCACCCTTGGGAGGTGTATATTTAACCATATATGAACAATCTTCTCCCAAATAATCCCATATTAGTCCTTTTTCTTTTTCTTTTTCTATTATATGTTCAGGAATTATTTTACAATCTATTTCTGTGGTAAGCATATGAGCTGTTTCTATTTCTTCCTCCAATTTTTCTATATCCTCATCATCAACTTGTATTTGTGGAGTTGGGTTTCTATTTCCATATCCTGTGAAACGAATATTCAGTGATCCATCACTGTTTTCCCATGCATGTGCAGAATTAGGAAATCTTGTATTTGTTCCAGAAGGGGGTTTTATATGCCATCTTTCTCCTTCTAAATGTTGAGCAGAATATGCTCTTCCAGGAATTGCTCTTACCCCTCTACTAGCCAAGTATTCCATTAAATCTGTAACATTATAACAGAATGTTGCGTAGCTAGTATTGGTTAATGGTGCTACAATGGACCTGGTAATCAATAAATTTGATTCTCCTCCAATACAGGATTCATATCCCATTGTTTTAACAACGATTTCTACATGATTGTAGAAATCTGGTATGGACATCATTTGATCGGGTAGGAAATATACTAATTTTGTTCCATTTGACAAATCTATTTCCATTTGTCCCAATACTCCTCTGATATCTCCCCATCTAGTGTCTCTTATTACCACAAGAGCTTTAACACTAGCTTGCCTTCTATGTAAAGCATGTATTCTTATCATTACCAGACCCAGATGTATGTGTTGCAATCCTTCATACTGAAGTTTTCTATATGATTCTTCTGTTATTAGTTTTATTTCTGCCTGATCATCTGGATTGATAATTAACCTTCTTTCTTCTGAATAATGCTGATACACCCGATGTCTTGGTTCAGACCAATTTGTGGTGTATAGTACTTCTGCAGGCGCCATATTAGCCCTTTGTCTATTTGATAATTGTAATTGCTCCTCATGATTTAAATCCATTTCTAGTGCCCTTAATTTATTTTTATTTCTTCTTCCTATAATAGGAAGTTTTCTGGTTGTATTATGTATAGATTGTTGCCATCTTCTATAGTCTCTTATTTGGTCTTCTGTTGATGGTATCATTTGATTATCCTCTGTCATTCTTACAGGTATTAATCCCCTATTTACTTCTGTACTTTGACGAGGTTCTGCTAAATGTACTGATCGACTCATTTTGATTTTGACCTGGTCAACTTATATTTCTCCTTTTCAAATATTTCTTGAGGATTCTTGTAAAAATATATTTTTCTTGTAACTGCTGGTGGTACGACCTCTCCTTTTTCTGATAATTGAATTCTTTGAATTCCTTGATTAATTTGTTCAAGGGCTTCCTTTAATTTCTTATCTTATTTTTCAACTTCCTTTCTATTGATATGTGCTTCAATCTTTTCTAATTTCTTTAATACCTTAATCAATAAATAGATCAAAGTATTATTTTGCTTAACCAATACAGGAGTTGCTTTTCCAATAGAAATTCCTTCTTCTTTAACCTTTTTAAATCCTTCAGATGGCATTCCAAGCAATTCTGTCGCATTTAACGCCTGAATATATTCTTCATCTTTTGATAAAGCAAGCCAGGACATTAAACCAACTGTCTATACAGTTTTTCTGCTATTTCCTCAACTTTTCTTGTCCTACTTTCAAGGCTTTTCACAACTTGATTTATTTCTTTTCCAAAATTCTTTGGTTGATCTATTATAGAACTGATCAATTCAGTAACCTCTTCTGTTGTAGGTTGTTTTCTCACATTCTTACTTATTAGTTCAAAAGTTTCCAACTGTCTTTATTGTTTTTCTAATTTTTCTTCAATCAAAAAGAAATGTTTCCAACAGATTTTGGATAATAAATTAATACGATCATACAAAACAATTATATTTTGCAAGGTACTAATTTGAAAATCACACAAGAGATTCAACTGTTTGCTATCTGTATGATGCTGATGTTCAAAACCTTTCCTAAAACATGCAAACCTTATTTCTTCCTGACATTTAAACTCATACTGTGGCAAGGCAAGATCTAGATATTCAAGGATTTTTCTGTTTTCAAAATAATCTTCAATTGCTTTATGAAAACGATCAGACTTTTGCCTCACATCTGTCATTCACTTCATTTTATATTGAAATCCAGTGTTACCTTTAAAGGACTCGGTCTCCTTTTCCCCTAACTCACTTCTCAGTTTTATGGGTACTTCTTCTGTTATCCTTTCCTTTAAAGCATACCTCTTTCAATCAACATAAAACAAATTATAACTTCAACTAATATTAAAAGATAGGAAGACAAGATCACAGTTTATATGAAATTAATTCAAACACTTTCTCATACAGATCACAAACAAAAGATTTAGTTATAGTTCATACCTTGCTCTGATACCAAGAAGGCTTTTACCAATATTATAATATACCATTTCTTTAATGGTATATTATTCTTCTGTATTCAATTCTAATTCTGGTATGGCATAATGTGCCATTAATTCTGTACTGGTCTGTACCATAGTTAAATTCTTGTAGAAGGAAACTGTTGTTCCTTCTAATCTTATACCACAATTTGGCCATAGTTCTTGGTCAGTTGAGTGTAATAAGTCAAAAAACTGTTTTAAATGTGGGTTTGGTTCTTCTTCAAGATTTTTTATATCTTCCTAAAGGGTATAATCGGCTACATCATAAATCATTTGCATATATGGATTTTCATTTGCTTTCACATTATTTGTACTAAATCCAATCCCCCCTTCAAACTCGTTTAAATTCACTGATGATTGTACTTCATTACCCCTTGAGGTACTACAAATCAATGGTTCCCCATGTCGTGTCCACTCAAAATGAGAAAGGTAAAAATGTTCAAACCACTCAAAATTCTGATTAACGAAATGTTATATTCAGCCAATCGTATTATGCAAGGGAATGTTTGAGGAAAACGAAGTTGAACTCATTGCTGGTCGAGGAGGAGAACAATAGTGAAGTAGCAATTATCAATCCATTAATGATATAAGAGATAGATCTTTGATGAGTAAATAGGATGATTGTACATCAAAGGGAGTCGAGAGGGGCTTGTATAAGTTTCATTCGGTGGTGATAAGGGGATACAAATAAATTTCTAATCCCATCTTTGATTTTTTTTTATCATTAGCAAAGAGGTTCGTTATCTATTGAAGTTTACAAATTAGTAATAGGGGTTGCCACCACAAAATCTTTACTAAACGGCATGCAAGGGTGTGTCATTTGAGTATACATTTACCTAACAAGTTTTGTAGGAGAAAAGGTGATTAATAGGCCAGCTTTGGGAGCAAGTAGCCAAGGTTAAATATGTTGGACAGATTTATTTTAGTGGGGGAGGTTAGTAAGACCTGCTTTTCGGTGCTTGATAAACATCAATATTGTACAACTTTGGTAACATGATGGTGGCGTGTTTTAGCAAGTTTTAAGGATATGTAGTGACAAATCATATATTATGTAGGTTGGAATTATTTAAAGTACGTTGGAAAAGGGAATTGCATTAGTGGACAACCTTGAGTTTTGATTAGCTACCTGGAAATGTGGTTGGTGCTACAACGCAACATGTTGTGTTGGATTTAATTGCACGGCTTCAACATACATAGACACTACTGAAGTATTGTGTCGTTTAATTATTGGATTGTTCCATTTAAATTGTCTAAACCACTTGTAATTATCTCAACTATTTAATGTCTTATCTTATAAGTAGTTAACGCTTGGCTGATATAATAAATATGTTGTAAATCCATTAGACATGTGGGCGTGTTATGTCTTCATCTTTTCCACAAATGAAAGTCCTTTGTGATGATTTCGTACTAGAGACGACATTTTAAGATGCTAAAGTCTATAATCTTTGAAAGATGGGAAGTACACTAAATCTTTCGTAATAGTAAGTAAATTAGGTGTGAAATTCATATCTCCAGTGTCATAATAAAAAGGTAATTAAAATATTTTCAATTTTATTTTAATCTAGTAATAATAAAATTTTCAATTCTACAATAAGGAAACCATTGCTTTTAAAAACAAAACATTTGAATATTACCTAGATTTAATCAAAGTACGAGTTAATATTTTCTGACGTCAATTTTTGGCAAGTATAATATCTAAGCTAATTTTAAAAGACATGATCATCATATACCAACTTTTACTGTTTGTTTTATGTATCTTTAAGAAAGCTTTGTTTGTAGGTTTCAAATACCATAAGTTAATATATATAATACCACAATTCCAAACATTCAATACAATTCCTATGAATAAAAAATAATTTCACTCATAACAAATAAGTAATACTTGCACTTTATAATGAGAATAACATGTTTAAGGATAACGAACACTATGCATCAACACATATGATACTATAACTCCAAGCATTCAATACAACTCCTATGAACAAAAAAATACCATTGCTCACAACATATAAGTAATTCATTCACTTTATTATGGGAATAAAAGTTTGACTATAATGAATAAATGCCTCAGGGTAATATTTGAATGTATGGCCAACAAACAATTCATAGGCAACCCGAATTATCTCTAACTAATAACAAAACTACTGCATTTTTTATTATCTACTAAAAACAACACATTTAAACAACAAATAAACCAATAATTCAACTAAAAAATGCATACCAAACAAAACCCACCTACCCACCGATGGTCATACATATAAGCATCTAACACCTTTGTTTTTTTGAGACAAAATAAACCTAATAGAGTTGTTACCTGAAAATGATGCACAATGGACTAAAAACGAAGCAAAAATTGAAAGTGGAAGCACTCCAAAAAGAGAATCGATAGCGTTAATGGTGGGAGGAGAGAAAAATAGCAGAGGGGAGGGAGAAGAAGTGGAGCTTCGGGTCTCATAAATGTTGGTAATAAAATGACGTCGTTTGGATTAAAACCAAACAACTTTGTTTTATTTTATGGCAATTCGACAGTTACCGACGGAACGACATTTCTATCAGTATTTTATCGACGGAAATATTTCCCATCAGTATTCAAGTTATTTTCCCTGCCAGTTGATGTCGCCTAATTTTGCGACGAACTCTTGTGTTCCGTCGCTATAATACGACGAAAAACTCGCAGGAATATTTTTCCTCTACGTTTATCGATGAATGTTTTGGCCATCGGTAAATCCGTCAACTTTACCAACGGAAAGTCAATTTCCATCGGTAATCTCTCAGTATTTTTCCGTCGATAATTTGTTATTTGCTTGCAGTGCTTCTTCTTATTTGTATTATTATTTTAAGAAAATTAATAATAATAAGAAAATTAATAACAAGAAAAGAAGAAAATTAATAATAATAACAACAACAACAATAAAATTAATAATAAGAAAATTATTAATAATAATAATAACAACAACAAAAATAATAAGAAAAAGAATAAGAAAATAATAATAATAATAATAAGAGGGAGAAATGTTATTATACCTATTCTACATTTAATAGGTAAAGATAGGAGAGGTATCTTTAGTTATTCCTAAAAGTGCAGGAATAACTAAACCTATGATTAGTTATTTAGTATGTTATTTTCTAACTAAACAAAGAAATAACTATTCATATTCATCATGAATATATCAGTTATTCTACTCAACCAAACATGCTATTAGTTGCTAATTCCTCCGGTCTGGTTGATATATTGCAAAATAATGTTAGATTCCTCTTTGTTCTATATGCTACTGATTCCTCGTATACCAACTACAAGTTCCTTGGATTGAATAGCTTGACTGAATATTTAATTTCAGGACCCAGATTCCTTCACACAACATATGGCTCTCATATCACTAGCTCGTGAGACTAAAATCAATTTTGCATAATAATCCTTCACGGTTGTACTCTACTTCAAATCCTTCTAATTCTCTATTGGATTATTAAATATGGATTCTTCAAACTATTATTTTAATGCTACTAGGTAATCTGCCCACCTTGGTGATATGTTCGTAATATAGCGCATTGCTGCAATGCGCACCTTAAGTTCTATTGGGTTTTATCTAACATAAAGAACTACTCGCATTTGAAAATTTAGTCACATTCAACGTTATTAAACAAAGTAGACAAAATATAACCCTCTATTTAAATTGTTTATATTCATCTCAAGTATCCTTCTATCTTTCTCCACATTTTGACGAATTTGAGTACCACTTTCAAGTAATTGCAATATCATTTTCTTTAATTTTTAATCATCTTTTCACATTAATTTGCTTCCGTCTTCCATATCTGTTCCTTAAATTTTCTTCCAATCATTTAATAACTTGGGATCTAATTTTACTCCATTGTCTTCGTTTGTCTATGATCAATGCTTGGTTCCCAGATTGATATAATTCAGTTTTATGAATAAGATATTAAAATTTTTAATTTATTGATGCAACTAACTTATCTGAGGGAGTGAATGAGCTAGAGCGACACAGAATCAGTCGAAACTATTTACACATTATCCGACAATATCATTTTTTATTTACATCAACCTTTCCTCTTTTTCGATATCATCTTGACACTCTTTAAAACCAGTCTATTTTCTTCTTCATCGTAGTCTTCGTACTCGTCAGCTTCGATATCTTACAAAATCTTATACTTTGCTTTATTTTCTTTTTCTGTTTTATCTTCATTTCCCTTTATTACATATAAAATGTAAACAAATATCAAATACGCATTAGTCTGATATAGATATTTTTCTTAATATATTTAAATTCAGAGTAAATTTCCACATTTTTTATAATTTTAATTTCTTTTTTTGGAATTATAATTTATTCAAGTTTTTTCAGCCGACAAATTTCACGAGGTCTATTGCAGACCACATCATGTGAATACCATGAGCCCTGACAAGATTCACGGTGTCGATCTTCATTAAGGCGATTGGGGTAAGAACAATTCAACCACCTTCAGAGTGACAGACGGGGATCTTATGGAGTACAAGGAGTTCAGGCTCATGGTTCAAGCCACTCCCAAACCCAATGGTGAAGGTAGCGTGGTCCACTGGACTCTTGTATACGACAAGTTGAACGATCAGATCCCAGATCCTACCACATTTGTTGAATTTGTAGTCCACTGCAGTAAGGATATTGATGCTCACCTCACTCACACTCAAGCTTAGACGTAAAACAGTACTATAAAAAAGTGTGCTTTTCCTTTGTACCAAAAATAATAAAATGATATATGTACGACTGCGAATATGAAACTGAGTTGTATTATGGTTGGCAGACTTCCTAATTATGTAAGAGAGCGTGAGATTCAAGAAAATAATTTATGTATTTGGGTCCTTTTATGATGCATATAATATATATGTGCCTTTATGACAATGGGTGATCCCTTTGATTATTGGTGTTGGCTTCAAGTTTATGTTCTTAAATTTTATTTTTTCTAATGTTTTCATTAAAAGTTTTAAAAATCAGGTATCAAAGTCTATTTTAAAGTAAAGTTTCCATTAAAATTAAATTAAATCGTAATATTTTAAAATAAATTTTTATGATTTTAAAATTATAATAAAGTTTACATTAATATAAATTTTAATTCTATCAATTAATTGCTAATTTGATATATTTTTTTAAATTAAACTTTTGTCAAAAAGAAACCCTAATTTTCTTCCTCAACCATCTAAACCTTGAATATTCTTGAAAAAGTTGGAACAACCAACAAAATCATAGGGGATTTGAAGCTTTGAGATACATGGCTATCCATCTGATCAGATGCCAAGTCCTACAATCAAAGAAATGAGCAACGAAAACCCTAATGAGAAGAGAATGATATTTTTAAGTTCCCATCCTACATCATCTCCTGACTTAATCATAATGGAATTGATGCAAGCAAAATGGGAACTTGGTAAAACTGTTAACAATATTAGGGTTATTTAAACTAATGTTGAGCCTTTGAATAAGAAAAATGAAGAAAGAGAAATCATTTCTAGCAAAAATCCAGGAGAGACTAACATCGGAATTTGTTGGGGTGTTGTCTCTACAGGATGAGTTAAAACAATCTAGAGTGAAACCAATTATTGCTGATAGTATGCAGTCCAATTAAAAGGTAGTTCAACTGAGAAGAAAAAGGAAAATTACCAAACATTGTCTGCTAACAATGACAAGAACCAAAGAAAATATAAGAAATGTTAAATTGAGGTTGCAGGCAGCCTAAAACATGGAGGAAGTAGTAAGAGAAGCGGAAGTTGTTGCCTTTCCTGAAATTAATGCTCTCTTTAGGTATGGCCTATGAGAGATCGTGACGATATATATTGCTCCATCCTCATAAGCTATCCTCTTTTGGAGTACAATCACCTCTAATCCCAAATGCTTAAAAATATGAGGTGCTTTTTAGAGAGGATAAAATTTGAAAAAGAGAAGTTGTAGAAGTGGACCAAAGTTGTTGAGTGTCTAACATTATTTTGAGATATTGGATGATGTGGTGGATAAGATTACATTAGATAGACATCAGCTCTACAATATAAAGATCATGTGGGAGGATCAATCGAAGATAGTGGAGATCTTCGTGGATAAGGATGTATCATTCCTTGTTAAATATAATATCCTATCTTGTTAGTAGTGATGTAGATAAAATCTATCAGATAGAGTCCTATTTAGATAGGGATGTTATCTTACTTGATAATGTGATGTAATCTGATTATAATAAGATGTGATCTAGTTAGTTCAGTTCAAATGGGATTCTAAATTGTAAGCTACAGGAACCTATAAATAGCTCATTAGAGACTTGATCCATACATGAGATAGATAAAGAGATAGTGAGTGCTATCACAATGTCCCAAAGTGACAAAAAATAGAGAGAGGACAAAGAGGGTTAGATTCTTATCTTTATTTGATTGTTTTGGGATTAGTTTGAGATTTTTTTATTATAATATCAACTTTGGTTTCAATCCCAAAACTTTGTGAGACAATTTGTTGGGAGAGATAAACTTTTTATGTAAATCCTTATTGACTTTAAAGGATTTATTTGTTACTTTGCCTCATGGTTTTTTTCTCTACATTGGAGGGTTTGTCAGGTTAAATCTTGGTGTTTGTTTCATCATTTACTTTCTTAGTCTCGTATTGTTCTGCTACTACAATTTGAAAAGTTATTTCTTGTCGTTGATATTCGGTTGAGTTTTTAGAGAGTTATGTTATCTTTTTCCCTACAAGTGATATCAGAGTCATCGTAATGGAAGGTGGAAGAAACTCTGTGGTCAAGTTAACATCCTCAAATTACTCGATTTGAGGCTCATAATGGAGGACCTTCTGTATTGCAGGGATCTCTTTGATCCTGTTAATGTTGACAGAGGTGTGAAGGATGCTGTTCCTTCAAAACCTGATAAGATGTTAGACAAAGAACGGGAAAGATAAAAGCAAAAAACTCTAGGCATTTTAATACAATGAATTGATATCAATATATTCAATCATATGTCTCAAGAAACAGATCCTTTTGAGCTATGTAAGAAGCCAGAGGTCTGTATGAAAGGAAGACTACTCATAACAAGGCCTCTCTAATTAAGAGGCTTCTGAACTTGAAATTGAAGGCTAGAAAATCAGTGTCGAATCATCTAAATGATTTCGAAGACATAATCAACAAGTTGACTATAATGAAGATCATTCTTGTTGATAAGCTCGAAACTCTATTCCTGTTGAGTTCGTTATCGGATAGCTGGCCAACACTAGTGGTTACGATTAACAACTCAGCTCCTAAAGATGTGCTCGTTTTGAATATAATCAAAGAGAGTATATTTAATGAAGAAATCAGAAGAAAGGAGATTGACGTTGACAACATGCAGGCTTTCATGATAGAAAGAAGGAGGAGGAATAAAAGTAAGGGTCCTAATGATCTTGGCAAGTCTAAAAAAACTTCAAAGTCGGTGACAAAGAAGTGAAGACGTGCCACTATTGTGACAAGCCAGGACACATTAAAAGGTTCTGCTATAAGTGGGAGAGGGATAAAAAGGAAGCTTATCAGGAAGGTGACGATGATAAGAGTGCAACTGCAACTATTTCAGGTATGGATGATGAGGTGACACTAGTTTATGCAACTAATGAATGCCTCCATGTCAACAATGTTAGTTTAGAACGGCTGATTGACATGGGAGAGTCTTATAATTATGTTCCAAAGAAAGAGTACTTCTGAAGCTACAAGAGCAAAGATTTTGGGAAGTCAATATGGGAAATCAAAGCTCCGTCAAGATAGTAGGCATAGGTGATATCCAAGTTCAGAAAAACATCAGATGCTTACTAACTTGAGAGATGTATGGCACATCCCTAAACTAAGGTTGAATCTTATATCCACAAATGTGTTAAATTAAGAAGGATTTAAGCAAAATTTTGGGGATAATAAGTGGAAATTGTCTATAGACGCAATAATGGTAGTCCAAGGAGAGTTTTGTTGTTCATTGTACAAGACAAACTTAAAGGTGTATGGTGGTGGAGAACTATACACAGCCTAAAAGGAATCTTCACCGAATCTGTGGCATCAACAATTGAGATAGATGAGTGATCAGGGATTAAAGTTGCTAGCTAAAAAATCCCTTATCCTAGTTAAGAACTCACAATCGCTTAATCCATCTGATCATTGGTTTGACTAGAAAGTAGCGTAGATTCTCTTTTAAGAGAAGATCTACTAGGAAGTCTGAGTAATTGGAGTTGATACATTTAGATGTATGTGGTCTTATTAAGGATAATGAGCAGGGGGAGCAATGATATACAACAACTGATGAAACTCAGTTTCGAAGGTCAACAAGGAAGAAAAGGCCTTCTAGAAGGCATCCAAGTTTTGAGTACTTACTAGTTACTACTAAGGGGGAGCCTAAGGAAGTGCAAGTGGTTGCATTTTGTGAAGATGTCAGATATCATTGATTAAGGTCTGTGATAGAAGAGCAACGACTAATGATAAAGAAGGTTCACATGAATTTTAATGGTGCTGATATGTTGACTAAAGTGTTTCCCAGAAACAAGCATAAGCTTTACAGTAAGCTTGTCAGGTGAATCTTAGGTAGATGATGGAGAATAACATGTCTTCCCCATATTTGGCCTAGAGGGGGAGATTGTTAAGTGTGCAGCCTATTTTGAGATCTTGGATGATGTGGCGGATAAGTTTACAATAGATAGTCATCAACTCTAAAAGATAAAGATCATGTAGGAGGATCATATGAAGATAGTGGAGATCTTCCTGGCTTGGGATGTATCATTCCTAATTAAATATAATATCTTCTCTTGTTAGTAGTGATGTAGATAAATTCTATCAGATATAGTCCTCTTTAGATAAGGACGTTATCTTATTGGATAATGTGATGTAATCTGATTAGGATAAGATTTGATCTAGTTAGTTCAGTTCAATTAGGATTCTGAATTGTAAGCTAGAGGAGCCTATAAATAACCTATTAGAGCCTTACTCCATAAATGAGATAGAGAAGAGATAATGAGTGTTGTCCAACATCCAAAAGTGAGAAAAAATAAAGAGAGGGCAAAGAGGGTTAGATTCTCATCCTGGTTTGATTATTTTTTGGATTAGTTTAAGGGCTTGTTAATTGTGATATCAACTTTGGTTTCAACTCTAAAACTTTATGAGAAAACTAGGGGGGGGGGGGG
>JAOQMS010000178.1:8131070-8153707 GCA_027563885.1 Erythroxylum longipes
TGTGTGTGTGTGTGTGTGTGTGTGTGTGTGTGTGTGTGTGTGTGTGTGTGTGTGTGTGTGTGTGTGTGTGTGTGTTAGAGTGAAAAAAAAACTATGATGAAAGTTATGAAGGAATTGATCAAACATGTGTTAAAATAGGTTATCATTTAGAAGAGTTTTATTCCCTTTCCTCACTTGTACTATTAGCGAAAAAAAAGACAAATCTTAGAGAATGTGTGTTGATTACATGGCTTTTAATGTGCATTGTGAAGGACTTTCCAATTACCTTAATGGAGGAGTTACTGGATGAGTTGGGAGGGATTAGTTTCTTCCTTAAACTTTACTTGAGGGGTAATTATCACCAAAACCAGCCTTCAATATTTATAAAGCGCAATATAAGTTTTTTTTTATGCCTTTTGATTTAACTAATTCTCTTAACACTTTCAAAATTTTGATTAATTCAAAATTTGACTCCTTTTCAAGTAAAATTATGCTAGAATTTTTAATGAATATATAGTTTATAGGTAGAGTAGTGTGTAAGAGAGGAAAAACTAAAAATCATCTTCATCAACTCTAAAGTGGGGTTATCTTATTTCATAAGGTACTTATGGTTGATGCTAAAACTGAAAGGACACTTTAAAGCAAGGCAGATTTGGTCCCTTTCCAACTCAAGAATTAGGTAAAATTAAGACTAAGATAAGGTCTTTTATGTTGAAATTATATATGTTACAAGGCAAAAAGGAAATGGTGCGGTCTTTGATATATTCTGCTCTTATTATAGTCATGCCTTTTGGTATTTATCGATAAAATAGTGGTTGTATCACTAATTCCAACCTAACAAATAATGACAAATAGACATTTAAAAAATGCCACAGGTTTACACCTATTTACGTGGTCAGTTGCTGGATTAAACTGGTTGACTTGAGATTTTCATGCTATAATTTGTATTGTTTCATTATAGTACCAATGGTTCGTGGAATTATTCTGGCATAAAGGTGATGAATTTTATAATAGGATTTATAAGTCTTTAGGTGCAAAAGACACCATATAGATAAACATAATGATGCTTTAGATCAGTTTCACGCCTTTTAATTTATTAATTTACCTTTTTATAACTAATAAAAGATAAAATCTAAGGAACAAATATATTTTACAAATGAAATTACAAAAAGATCCTAATTGTAAGATTCATATTACATTTAAGTATTATTCCTAAATTATTCTTATTCATTTCTTTACTGAGATTGGACATTATTAAAGCAAAAAGATTAGTACATTTTGCATTCCTTTCTTATAAAGGAAGTACTCAATTTTATAAGTTAAAATGTGGATCTAATTAAACAAATAAGTGGATACTTATTAGATTATAAGTTTACCAAAATGACCTAATTATGAGGATTATGAATGGAGTATTACTTGTGGGTATATGGATTTTTTCATTATGATTGATGTGTCATTGATCCTTAGACTTAAAATTATCAAGGTACCTTATACGAGAAATACTATGTTTTGAAACTATTTATAGCATATTCTAATCAAAGTAGCTTATTGGTAGTACTTTGATATAGTATAACCTATATGGGGATAATTAAGTAAGTCAATAAATCACCCTAAAGTAACTAGGGAGAATGTTTCATTATTTTTATTAATAATGATTTAAGGAATTCTTTGGCTAGAGTGATTAGAATTTCCACGCCCACCAATCACTTTCTATGGAAGCTCAATCAATGGAGTCAAAACCACTTTTCATAAATAAAGAAAACTCCAGTGGAAACAAGCAACCTTTGAAAAGAGTGTTTTCAAATAACAATCATAAATCAAATACTAATTAGTAAAGAACGAATTTGATTGGATTTAAATAGGATAGATCCTAAATCCATACAAAATATCCAACTAAAACATTTGATGACGAAATGATTAAATTATACGTTACAATTATGCATAAATAGGTGAAGTCAAAATACTTTAAAATTCCTAACATTTAGGTGGTCATGACATATTATATACATCAATCTTAATCTATGATTATAAATTGTTTAATTAGAGAATTAAAGAAAAATTAAAAACATTTTAAATTTATTTAGTTCCATATATGAATTTAAATTATAATTTATAATCATTACTAACATATTAAGGACTTAGTAGATTACATATAAAGTGCAATTAAAGAGAGAATAATTAATTTAAATTAAGTTGGACTTAGTTTCAAAGTTTTAGAAACTCTAATGACCAAATATGAGATATTAAATTTTATTAATATTAAAGTTCAATTTTAATTGAGATAGAATTTAATTATAATTATTAATTTAATTTAAACTAGAAAGAGTTACTATACTCTTTTTCTATAAAATGGAAAAAGACATCAATGAGCTAATACTCTTACCTTTTTCTTCTATAACTTAGAGTTTTCTTTGCTCTGCTTTATGGATACTATTATAGGCTAAACATTTGAACGGTTCATGATTGACAACTCCAAAAGAAAAGTTCTATAGGATTTCAAAATCATTTCATTTGTGATTTGTCTTTATTAAGTTATTTAATTAAAGAAATTCATCCAGAAATTATTTAAAAAATTCATTGTTCATTGTTCATGTGATTTGATTATGGTTCATTTTCCAACTTTTTATGATTTTTCAAATGATGATATCACTGAATAAAAACATTGGATTAAACCTATAATTATAAGCTTTGTAGAACCTCCTCCAGTCAGTTTTAAAAATGGGTCTAAATATTATGTCTTTACCTTTAAGGTGTTTATGGAAAGAAAACATAAATCAAGGTTTTAACTAAGAAGAGATGCAAAAAGGGGTCACACAACATTATTGTTTTAAGGTTGGCAAAAATAAAATCAAATGTTGATTATTATAGATGGACATATTTCTCAAAAAAGCCCTAAGCTCGATAGTTCCACAAAATTTTTGTTCTGTCACCATTGCTTCTAACTGAAATTTACAGTTAATTCTTAGATAGCAACTGGGCAAGCGATTGTAATTTCCAGAACTCTTTTGTAAGAAAACAAATTAAGCGTGCACCAAATAAATGATAAACATAGAATGAAAGAAATTTGTTAATGCAGTTGGTACACACAATCTATATCTGCGGGGCCCTCACCTAGATTAAGCAACTTTTATGGTAGTACAATAGACTTATACAAGGCTATTACGGAGTTGACACCACTCACTCATTGAAGCTATCCACTTTTACTCACCACTGTGAAAGTATCTCACACCTAATAGCATGACCGACTCATGCTAATCTCAACAGAAGATTTTAAAATAAAGAAAAGAATATCTGAAGTGATTAAATCAAGAATAAAGGGAAAAACACTCATTTGAGTCAATGAGCACTCTCCTATGTGTGCAACAACATTAAAACATAATCATGGAGACTTTGTAATGGATCTCTGAAAGCACCCTAACACAGCAGTCAAAAGTCGACAGATTTTTTTCCATACTTATTGATATACAACAAGTCCTTCCTTCTTTAGGATTCTTTATTTTTTTAGGATTCCTTCCTTCCACGAATATCTTAACTTCTAAAATTCTACATATTACAAGATAGTAGAATCCTGTACCAAATCAACTTCTTTATAGTAGAATCCTTTACTAAATCAACTTCCTTTTTACAAAAGATATCCACAATAAATTAAATACAAATAATGCCAATAGTATAATATAATATCTTAACAATCTCCCCATTTTGGCATTATTAGTCACATTAAAATCTCCCACTGAATAAGAGAAATGAAAACTCTCCATAAAATAAATGATCATGATAAAAGATATCATAAAATCAAAGTCAAAGTCAAAGTTAACATCAAGTCAACAATTAACTGTCAAAAATAAAACTGTAAATACCAGCAAGTTCCTATCTCCCCCTTGGGACTAATCAATGCCAAAAGAAGCTAGTGATCACAGGAGGAAGCCAAACAAGCAGAGGACAGAGGCTACAATAGAGAAAAAAAGAAAAAAAGGGAAAATACCCTTTCCCCTTTTCCACCAAATACCTTTTTTATTTTAATAAGTTTTAAAGTTGTAAAGCACAGAGTCCTAGTGCCTAAAGAACAAGTTCAAACCTTATAGAGTCAAGAGGTTTGGTAAAAATATCGACCAGTTGTTTCTCAGTTGTTGCATAAGAAAGAACTGCAACTTTAGTTTGCACTAGCTCTTGAATGAAATGAAAAACTAGCATGTTTTTTTGACTTGTAATAAGCACATATAAGTTTCTAAATGCTATAAAAGCATCTAATTTTTCTTTTAAGAAAGCTATCCAAGTATATCTTGAGTAGTCATAAACACATGTCAAGAAATACTTCGTCCCTCTAACACTAGCACGCTGTGTTGGGACTACCAAATCCATATGAATCAATTTCAATACTCGTTGTAACATTTCTTACCTTCTTATGTGGTAATCTCATCTATTTTCCCATTTGATAAGCGCTACAAATAGTGTTATCATCTTTGTTCATCACAGGCAAGCCTCTTACTGCTTTTGATTTGCTCATTGATGAGGTCATAATTTACATGCCCAAGCTTTTGGTGCCATAGAGTCGTATCATCATAAATGGTTGGATTATAAGAAGTAATAACCTGTAACATGTAGCAGTTATCTACCGATCTTCTTCTGATTAATATACAATCTCTTTGTTAGTTTAACACCTTGCATTCATCACTGGTGAACTCACTAACAACCCATCATCACAAAGTTGATTAATACTTACCAAGTTAGCTTTTAAACCATTTACTTGAAGCACATTTTCGAAATAAGGCAATCCATCCACACAAAAAGTTCCTCTACCAATCACTACTACTTTCTTTCCATCACCAAATGTAACATGACCATCTATACAACTTTGATAATTCATCAAATAGCTTCTTTCACCTGTTATATGCCTTGAGCACCTGCTATCGAAGTACCATTCATTGTAAAAGACACAAGTGCTTACGATTGGCTCTTTTTAACCTAAATCTGCTTTGGTAATCTCTTGTACTAAAAGTTCTTCAAAACATGTCTAGATTTTTTGTTTTGAGCATTATGGAATAACATTTGTAGCAGCTTTGTAGCAATTTGTCCTTATGTGACCTTTTTCATCACAAAAGTGACATGTAGCGCATATTTTATAATTCTTTTTGAAATTTCTCCTTGCTTCTTTGACAAATCTAACTTCACCATTTTGCTCATTATTCAGCTGAGAGCAGTCACCTTTATATCCATCATCTTGAAAATCCCTTTATTTTTGCCAATTTCCAGTAGTTCGTCTAGCTTCTTTATGCCGCCATTCAACATTCTTATTCCTTTCTCTGTATTGATTAGCTTTACCTTAGTTTCATCAAGTTCATCATTTGTTGACAATAAATTCATCTCCAGATCTTGAATAACATGTTTCATGGTAGAATTCTTCCTTTTTAACTTCTCATTTTGTTTTCACGTATACACCTATTTGCTATACATTAGTTCATAGGCCTTGTAGATATTTTCCTTTTTGAATTCTGAGTCACTATCATTATTGTTATTATCATAATTAAATTTTAATAATGAAACATCTTAATATTCATCTTGAATTTAGGAAAGCAACTGGACTTTCTTCATATAAAGCAACAAACATAGCATGATGACTCACAATTTCTTTTTCGTTGCCATACTCACTTTTAGATTCGTTTTCATTCCAAGTATTGGTGTAAGGCTTCCCTTTTCTCCTTTTAAGAGTGTTTTCACACTTTGCTTGCATATGCTCGAAACTTTGACACTCACAACATCGTATCTTCTTTGCCTTCTTTTTACCTTTTTGAGCTTTTACTTACTATTTGAAGTTATTGTTAGATGAACTCCACCATTCTGCTTGAATTCATGTCTATCTTTCTTCACCTTCTTTAGCCACCTGTTGAAATTTCTTGTTAGCACCACCAGATCTTCATTTTCATCGGAATCATCTCCTAAATCATACACAGGTTTGGCAACTTTGACTTGAAGCGCCAATCCTTTATTCTTCTCATGTTTGTTTCTCAACAGGTTCATCTCGAAGTTTGTGAGAATTCCAATTACGTTATCCAAAGATAACTCATTAATGTCATGAGCTTCTTCAATAGCTACAAACTTCAATATGAATCTAGGAAGCAACGATCTTAAGGTTTTCTTAAAAAGTTCCATATTTGAGTACTTCTTACCAAGTTGATGTGCTTGATTGGCAATATCACGAAATTACTTATGAAAGTCTCCATTAGTTTCACTTTCCTCCATCTTAAACTCTTTAAATCTAGTAGCCAACATTTGAAGTTTTGATGATATCACCAATTGTGATCCTTCATATATAATTTGTAATGTATCCTAAGCTTCTTTTGTTAATTCACACGTTAATATCATACTAAAAATTCCTTTACCAAGCGCTCTCTCTTCTTCATCTTTTGTCCACTCAGGTAGATCTTTAGGTACCGTTTCATTCTTTTTATTAGTTCTCATAAGATAAGTCTAGCCTTTCAACATAGAAGTCCAGGCTTTAGTCCCTTGTGCTTGAATAAACACTTCCATTCTCGACTTCCAAGTAGGATAGTTAAATCCATATAGTAAATGTGGACTAGTGATTGATGCCCTTTCTCTGGTTTCTATAAATGTGAACACTAATCTACACCAACTTAACATGCTATGTTTTGATTAGGTGAACCAAGCTCTAATAGCAATTGAAAAACCAAAGGTCAAAGTTCTACAAAATTTCTATTCTGTCACGATTACTTCTAATTGAAATTTATAGTTGATTCTCATAAAGCAACTAGGTAAGTAACTACAATTTCAGAATTCTTTTTCAAGCAAACAAATTAAGCGTGCAGTAAATAAATCACAAACACAGAACACAAGAAATTTGTTAACACAGTTTGACATGCACGGGCTATATCTATGGGGCTCTCACCCAGATTAGTCAACTTTTATAGTAGTACAATAAACTTATGATAGGTGTAGATTGCATTGTGTTTTGTGGGTAATATAGTGTGTGTTTAGTTGTTAATATAATTGTTTAGTATGTGTTTAGGTTATAATTGTGTTGGTTAGTAAATATTTGTATTTTAAGTATTTTGTGGGTTGGAACATGATGTTGAGCTTCAATTTTATATTTATGAGGTTTTTTGATGTGGTTTTAATGTTTTAAGGCAATTGGAGGAGATTCAGAGAAGACTCGAGAAATAACTCAAGGCCACATCGCGGCCAATATGTCACGATTATGACAGAAGCAAGAGCAAGGAGCCACGATCGTGGGGAATATGTCACGATCATGACAGAAGCTGGTGTAATGAGCCACGATTGACAGATATGTAGACAACAATCTCGGCTTGATTTTTTAAAAGATTTTTCAGACCTTTCAGACTTGGAAAAGACCCTAGGGTTGCCCTAATTGGAAATACTACATAATACTTAATGATGTAACACTAGTGGAGCTTCTAAATTCTGCCACTTTCAGAAAGTTCAAGAGAGAGAGAAAATAAAAGAGGGAGAGAGAAGAAGAAGAATAGGAACAAGTAGCGAGTCTCGACGCTACTACTTACTGGATTAGGTGGTCTCCTGACATTGTTGCCTTCTTAGATTGTCTGATCCAAGTTCTATTACCTTTCCATTTCATTTTTGTTCATTTATTGTATAAGATTGAAATGGATTGTATGATGATGGGTTTTGAATTGTTGACGATGTTCTAACTCTTCCTTTAAGATTTTACTTTGATTTAATGTCAATATAGTAGATTTTATGTTTTATTGATTGGATGTTTTGATTAGCTTCAATTTTTGCATATTTAGGTAACAAAACGAGAGGGTGGGCCAGATAAAAATGATTGGATTGGGTTAACAAGAGTTAGGTGATCCAATAGACCAAGTAGTTAATCATATCAATTTTTGTGCAGAGAGAGATCTTATGTGAGACCCAGTAGTTTAGTACAGAGCTTCCAATCTAATTTTAATTATAAGTCATTGATAATTAAGAGACAGTAAATTCCACAATTTAATTATGGTTAATGATTTAGGGCGCAAAATTATAACTTAAGAGAGAGTAATTCCCCCTACGATAGTCTAGAACCGACACCTCGTTAACACATAATTGGGTAGGTTAGCATTAATGATAGGTAGAATCCCCTCTCTCATAACTTGGTAATTTCCTTTGATTAATTTCCATAGTGATACTTTGCGTTACTCAATTTTAATTCTTGTTTTATGTTAATTTCTTAAGTTGAATTCCTACAATCAAATTCCCGTGTTTATATTCTTGTTATTTCTCTGAGCCTTAGACATCCTAGAATTAGATTAGTTCACTCTCCTCGTGGGATCAACCCTTCAATCACTACAATTCACGATTTGTGCACTTGCGGTAATTGAGGGATATAAATTGTAAAACTCGACACCTTGATCAAATTTTTAGGGCCATTGTCAGGGAGTTATAGGATTAGTATAATTCTTTTAGTCTAGGGGAAAAAAGAGAGAGAGAAGGAAATTTAGGTACAAAGTAGAAGACATATCAATTTGGACATCACTAGGCAACTATGAGGAGTCCAAAATGTTAAATGATGGAGGAAATATATTATATGAATAAAAGGACCCTTGCGAACTTCAATGAGGATCAATTTAGTTGGGGAAGTCATCATTCTTATTGGAACATGTACAATTCGAGGTGGCAGAACCACCCAGATTTCTATTGATCTGAAAATGTAAGGACTCACTTGGGACATTAAGACCTGTCAGGATTTTATCCAGATGAGTCCAGTTCATAGGATTCTAAATTGGATCAGATCGTTGATAAGCTTATGATCATGGAATAGGCACATAAGAGACTGGATGAGTAGTTTGAGCAAGTAACGAATGATCATGTCTATTCTATTCATAACCTAAAGGTTCGAATAACCCAGCTTTCTAAGGAATTTTGTAAGCAAAGTGTGGAAAAATGTCTGTGCAATATGAAAATAAAATCAAAAGAGCAATGTAAGACTAACATACATAGGAATGGGAAAGAGTTAGGAGAACCAAGGGATAGACCAATTAAAACCCACTCCATAGAAGACCAAGAGAAGCAGAAAAAGGATGAAGAAAAGAATAAGGACCTTCCCTATGTTCCTCCTCCACCTTACCCATTAAGCATACCATTCTTGAAAATTAATGTAGTCGCATATTTAAAGAATCAAGAGCAAGACAAACATATGACAACGGCGGTAAAGGTTCGAAAAGATATAGATGTCTCTGTTCGTAAAGTAGAAGAAGTAGAGGAGATGAAGGTGATTGAGGAAGCAAGTGAACATTTCACCTTCTTATCGAACAAATTGTTGGATTTGATAGAAGATTCAGGGAGTTTTGTTATTCCCTATTTTGTTGATAGTTTTTTTGTTGAAAAGGACATTACTAAGCTTATTAGGTTTCCTTACTTTGATAGACTATGTCCTTTTCATTATCTTCCAACATGTAGCTTATCTATAAGCTATGAAGCTGATGTTAAGTTTCCAAAGTTGTAAGGTCAAGCTAATGATCATAAATTAGCACGTTTAGTAGTTAGATTTAAGTTGTGTGTAGTTAGATTTATTTTAAATTCAGATAAAAAAGTTTTCTTAATTTGGATTGGTTGATGATTAATAGGTCTCTTTCGCTCTTTGAATCAAGTATAAGATAGGAAAGCAATCTTAGTGGCAAGTGAATTTGGTCTTTAACATTATCACCATCACCATCACCATCACCACCTCAAACACCATGATGGTCATGTTCTAACCCTTTCTTTTTTTAATTTTGTCTATATGTCTTGTTTATTTTTCATGATTAGTTTATTTTATGTTCAACTTTATGTGTTTGTATGTTTCCTTCTCACATTGAGGACAATGTATTGTTCAAGTGTAGGGAGGGTTGTGTGTTTTTACTTTGAGTGTGAATTTTTCATATTGTATGATAGTTTGTTTAGGTTTGTATGATGCGATTCATGTGAATGCATCAATGTCTAGGACTTAACAGGATAGATTTAGCATTAGATATAGTCTTTTAGGTTACTAAGATTCATTAGCTTGTGAAATTAACGACCTAAGTTACTTAGGTTTAAATGTGCTGCTTAATTAGGATACGATGTTACTCTATTCACCCTAGGAAGTTTCCATACTAATTTATAATTTTAGGTCAATCAAATAAGTGGCATTTCTTGTATATTTTCCTGAAAATGATTAGCAAAAACAATAAGGTAGGTAAAATAATGTGTTTTAAAAAAGTACACAAATTTTAATGAAATAACTGTTCTGCTGGCCTTCGGGTTATGAATAGAGCTAGTAGTTAGATGATAATGTGATGTATTTGAGTAAACAGATTGACACATATCACAAATATATTCCTTCTAGTTAAAAGGCTATAATGACATTCCAACCAAGCCGCTTAATAACAATATGACCTAGGTGAGTAACCGAATAGACATTCATCACAAATGTTTGCCTCTGCATAAAAAAAACTAGGTCTATATCTGTAAAAATCAATAAAATAAAAACCTACCAAACTTTTTAGTAGCTTGATTTTTCATGAAAACCTACTTTATCTACACTTTTGATTTTACCAAATAATTATCAATAATGTGTGTGCAAGTGGTAGGGGTGAATAGACTTAACATTAAAATTTTGACCAGTTTGTATATTTACTTTAAGGTAGTTAGACACAGATTTCAAAAGTCATTAAGTTAGAACAACATAAGGGATTGTGTTCAAAGTTAAATTCATTTCGTTAAGTCTAATACCATTGCCTCATTATCGCATTTGCATATTTTGTTTTTTGGTTGTTGATGTTTGTTTGTTTGTTTTTGTTTGCTTCAAGATAAGCAAATGTTTAAGTGTATGGATGTTGATAGGTGTAGATTGCATCATATTTTTGTGGGTAGTTTAGTGTATGTTTAGTTGTTAATTTGATTGTTTAATGCGTGTTTAGATTAGAATTGTGTTAGTTAGTAAATATTTGTGTTTTAAGTGTTTTGTAGGTTTGGACATGATGTTGAGCTTCAATTTTATATTTATGAGGTTCCTTGATGTGTTTGTTAGTGTTTCAGGGAAACTGGAGGAGATTTGAAGAAGACCTAAGAAATAACCCAGGGCCACGATCGTGGCAAATATGCCACGATCCTGATAGAAGCAAGAGTAAGGAGTCACAATCGTGAGGAATATGCCACAATCGTGATAGAAGCTGGTGCAAGGAGCCACTATCGTGACAAAAGCAAAAACTCCTAGCCACATTCGTTCCACTAAGGGCCACGATTGTGGCCTATGTGATAAATATGCAGACATCAGTCCTGATTTGAGTTTTCGAGAGATTTTTCAGACCTTTCGGGCCCAAAAAAGACCTTAGGTTGTCCTAATTGGAAATAATATATAAGATTTAATGATGTAACCCTAGTGGAGCTCCTACATTCTACCACTTTTGGAAAGTTCAAGGGAGAGAGAAAAGAAGAGAGAGAGAGAAGAGAAGAGGAAGAAGAAACGGGTCCTGACGTTGCTGTTTCTTAGATTATGTGGTCTCTTTACGCTATTGTCTCCCAGGATTGTCCAATCCAAGTTCTATTTTCTTTCCATACCATTTTTCTTTATCTAATGTATAAGATTGAAATGGATTGTATGATGATAGGTTTCGGATCGTTGACGATGTTCTAAACCTTCCTTTGGGATTTTACTTTGATTTAATGTCAATATAGTCGATTGTGTGTTCTATTGATTGGGTGTTGTGATTAACTTCGATTTTTGCATATTTTGGTAACAAAGTGAGAGGGTGAGCCAGATAAAAATGATTGGATTGGGTTAACGAGAGTTAGGTGATCCAATAGACCACCTCGTTAATCATATCGATTTTTGTGTAGAGAAAGATGCCGCGTGAGACCAGATAGTTTAGTAGAGAGCTTCTGATTTAATTTTAATTATGGTTCATTTGTTAATTAAGATATTGCAAATTCCAGAATTTAATTAAGGTTAATGATTTAGGGAGTGGGATTATAATTTGAGAGAGAGTAATTCCCCCTATAATAGTCTAGAACTGACACCTCGATAATACAAAATTGGCTAGGTTAGCATTAATGATAGGTGGAATCCCCTCTCTCATAACTTGGTAATTTCTCTTGATTAATTTCCATAGTGACCCTTTGTTTTACTCAATTTCAATTCTTGTTTTATATTAATTTCTTGAGTTGAATTCCTGCAATCAAATTCTTGTGTTTATATTCTTGTTATTTCTCTAAGCTTTAGACACCCTAAAATTAGATTAGTTAACCGTCCTCGAGGGATTGACCCTTCAATTACTACATTTCATGACCCGTGCACTTATGAAAATTAAGGGATATAAATTGTAAGAATCGATCAACTTATACAAGGCTATTATAGAGAAGACACCACTTACTCCTTGAAGCTATCCACGTGTACTCACCCCATTAAAGTATCTTACACCCAATACCATAACTAACTCATGTAGAATGAAACAAACAAAAGAATATATGAAGTGATTAAATCAAGAATAAAAGAAACAACACTCACTTGAATCAATGAACACCCTCCTATGCATGCAGCAATATTAAAACATAATTATGGAGAGTCTCCAAACAAAAATCTGCTAGTAGAAATTTGTAATTGATATCTAAAAACGCCCTAAACACAGCATCCAAAAGTTGACAAATGTTTTTCACACCATAGATTGCTTATTTATAACAAGTCCTTCTTCCTTTAGGATTCTTTATTCTTTTAGGATTCCTTCCATCCACGAATATCTTAACTTTCAAAATTCTACATATTCTAAGATAGTATAATCCTATATCATCCAAATAATAGAATCCTATACCAAATCAACCTCCTTTTTACAAAAGATGTCCCAAATGAATTAAAATACAAATAATGCCAAAAATAGAATAGAATATCTTAACAAAAAACATTGGAATAAACCTATAATTGTAAGTTTTGTAGAACCTCCTCCACTAAGTTTAAAAAATGGGTCTAAATATTATATCTTTACCTTTAAGGTGTTTATGGAAAGAAAACATAAATCAAGGTCTTAACTAAGAAGAGATGCAAAAAGGAGTCATATAACATTATTGTTTTAAGGTTGGCAAAACACAATCAAATGTTGATTATTACATATGGACATATTCCTCATAAAATCCCTAAGCTCGATATGTCTAACTTAGCGTAGGGAAGGCATCTAGAGTATGGTGTTATTACAACTTCATATGAAACTACAATTTAGTTGATGCATCCTCTAAGGCATTAGGAACATTTGTTCACATATCGAAGTTAAAGGGGTACTCTTCTATCTAAAATAAGTTATAGTGTTGTTGATTGTCCAGTCTTCTTAATCAATTGTGCTAAGGTGAATATATGTCATCTTTTTTAATCTTATCGCATGTAACACAAGTTACTTAATGCATCTTTGAATTTAAATATTAAAATAATGTAATTTTGAGAAATTAAACCAAAATAATATTGTTTTGAGAAAGGAGTTTAGGCTACTGAGACCTGACTTCAAACTAGGCTCATAAACATGAGTCTAGTCAGAAAGCCATTCAACTTGAACTTAATCAAATTGGATCGAGCTTAAAATATTTTCCCTTGCCACCAATGGTCTAAACTCTATATTAATTATGCTGATGTGAATATATGTCATCTTTTGAACTAAGCTTCATCAGGGAGAATGTTCAAATTTGAAAGCACGAGGTCATAAAACTCTTCGTCCCACTTTCAAAAGATTTTCAATAAAAAATATGGTAATTTATGAATCATGTAACCTATAAGCTTTCACCAACTATCTTTCACTTGGACCCCTAAATGCAATTGATGAAGATGAAATTTATTTGTTAAGTGTCATGTTAATTGATGCTAAAATTAAAATACATGAAGCTTCTTTAGGTGTAAGTTATAACAATGTTACGCCTAACATGTGAGAAGTGAGGAACTTAAACGGAGATGTTGTAGAATCATGTAGTGTTATATTAAAAATGCAAGTCAATAATATATGATTAACAACCCTTTTATATTATGTATAGTACAATTACATGCTTGATTCGGTTATATACTGGATCACTTGTGAAATTGAAGCAAGTGGCATAATTAGAAAAAAGCAACACATGGTGTGCTCTTAATTACGTTGTTACGCGAGATAAGATACTTTAATCTAGTAATAAAGGTGTAGTTTATATATTGATACAATCTCAAGGTATATAGAAAAGGTGATTGTCTCCTTTTTGTTATTTATATACCAAAATTAATAACCAATTTCCCTTATATTTATTATGTTTTTTTAATTTTCTCTATTTTCTTTCACTTTATATTGAATGTCAATAAAAGTCAGAGTTTAAAAATTAAAAAAAGTGGGATTCAACCATCACTAAGGTTAGTGAAGAAGATCCAAAGCAAATGCAACTTAAAGTGGTCATTGAACATTAAACTTGTTTAGACTATGCCTTTAGTGTAAATTCACCCAACTCAAAAGTTTATGCATTAAATTAATAAAAATGAGCTTTTATTTTTTTTCTTCATATGGGGTTGTGTTATTCAATAAAAATCATTTTACAGAGACAAAGGCAATAAGTTAACTAAGAAGGATTTAGAAAAGGCACTGATAATCAATAAAAGTTGAAAGTTTAATCCAATTTTTCAAAAAAAAAGAGAAAGAAAATAGAAAAGGCCAAAATCCATTTCTCCAAAAGCTTAATGTTAATACTAGTAAAACCAATACAAATTAAAACTTAGGCTAGTTTTGAGCCTATAGTAGGCATGAAAATTCAAATTTTTGGGCTCGACTGAATCTTGGGCTTAGGTTGCCCACAATAATCGACGTTGTTTTGTCTAAAACAAATTATTTTTTTGAAATTTTATAAAAAATAATAAATCGAGTTGGCTCAAGCCTACCTGACCAAGCCTGCCTTGTCGGCAATCCCAAGCTTATCCTGACACATTGTCATCCCTACTTATAGACTCATTAAGACTTATTAAATCTCTTTAGTTTTAGTAAGTCTTACCTCTTTAGTCCATAAGCCTTTAATAATTTTCTTTTCCTCTCAAACTCTCTTTTAGGTCTAAAAACTCATTTCACAGCCAGTGGGTTTGTCGGTTTCCTTATAGTTTCTCAATTTATTCTGCCTCTTTTTTCAATTAAGTGACTTTCCATCTTAGCCCATTAAGACCTTTCTAGCCTATTTTAATTATTTCCATTTTAAAAAGTTTATCATTAAATCTTTCACTTTAGATAATTATAGTCTTTATAGAAACATTCATTAATCACATCTTATTTTTTAGATCATCTTATTTTATTTTATTTTTTTCATATCCCCCTTAAAATCATTTTCTAAAATCCCTTTTTATCATACATTTTCATCATGTTTTCCTGAATTAATAAAAATACATATATTGATTAAATATACATCTTTCTTTTAGAATTAAAGGTTTACTAAACTGAAGAAATGCTCTAAAGAAAATTTAAATGCATAGTTGGCAATGATAAACAAAATTGCTTATCGCTTGACAACTAAAGTGATAAAGGTCCCTTGCATCTGATTCTTGGTATTTTTCATCTTAGATATATGCTAAAACCTGTAAAGGATTTGATAAAGGATGATAAGTGGCATCAGGTTCAGAGGTTTTGAATGCCTGCAAGAACTTATCCCTAGTTATAATATGGAGAGAATGTGAAGGACAAGGCAATTTGCACCAAACATTCTTCAAGTATTTTCACCAACAAATCAACATTTGAATTATTAAAAAAAATGCTTATAAGGTACCTTACATAATCTGTGATAGTTTGCAAATCCAACATGTTTTTGGTCCCTAATCCTTTGCTTATTTGAAGTTTATTGTGATTAAATATGAGATTTTACTTAGTTTTTCTTACTTTGATTAGGGGTAGTTGGATTTAATGAAAATGAAGCATTTGGAGCATATTTGAGGAGTATTTGGAGCATAGGAGCTGAAGCTGAAGATTTCTGGATGATTTTGATGCTGTTAGGAGTTACCCTTGGGCAAGACTAACAGTAGAGCAGAAGATGACGGGATGAAATTAATTGGACAGCTAGACCCATATTTTTATCTGACGTTTTAAGCTAATTTAACAGCTTAGGACCAGGAGTTAAACATTTTTGTTAATTGGCCAATTTTGTTATATTAAGGGGGGGCTTAGTTTTTAATGAGGACAGAAGTGAAAATTAGGTTTTAGAGGGCATTCTCCTTGGCCTCCGATAGTAGTTTCGTTTTTAATATATTCTTTTCAGAATCTCACATTTTTTTTCCATGGCCATATGTTTTATTCAGTCAAGGGATAAATCAAGGTTGAAGTTTATATGATTGTGAGATCTTAATGTGCATTAATTTACTTTTTGATTCACGTTACAATTATTTCTTTTCTGTGATTTATTGGGATAATCTATCCATAGTGAATTATCATTATTTGTTCAACAGGGCCCGTTGTTCATCTAATAAGAATTTACATAGCTAATCAACTAGGTTAAATCCGTAATTGTTTAGCTGAATTGATGCAAGTGGCAATTGGTATAACTTGATTGGGTAAAAGCCTTTGGGTTATATTAGGTGAAGACATAATCTAGTTTAAACAAATTCTCGTAGTCTTTGTTGATTAGGGCAAGGTCTTTCTAGTTTTTAATGCTATTAACAGGTTAAATCTTTCATCGTACTTAGGGTTACTTGTTAACTAGGGATTATTATTAGATCGTATCTTAATAACTTAATAATACGGTAAGCTTGGTTAGGAGGACGTTCCTTTCAGCTATAACTTGTCTGCAATGTTAAATTAAATAGTTATCCTAGAGTCGATGATCAATCCATATGAACTTCATACCGCGGATTACCTTTGACTGAGTTTGCTTCCCATTGATTTCGAATTTTAATTATTATTCCTGTCTTAATTTCGATTTTAATCATTATTACTAAAAATCCACCATTCTCACTTTATTTTTTTTCAGTTTAACAGTTTCAGTTCTAGTTAGCCTTGGGCAAGGCTAGTCTCTAGGGTTCGACCCTTCTCACCTATTTACAGTATTCTTGTGTTTTTTCGTTAGGAAAAGCAGGTTTTTTATTTTTGGTGGTTTTGACATCCATCAAATTTTGGCGCCGTTGCCGAGGACTAGCTTACTTTACTGTTTATTGTTTCTTTGGATGACCAGGTCAGAAAATTTGCAGTTAGAATTTGATTTTGAAATAGAAAAAATAGCCCGTGCATTGAGGAAGGAAGCCAAGTTACGGAAGAGGGTAGAAGATACTTATACTCTTAATCAAGAAGGTACAATAGCTGATTTGGTTGAACCTTCAACTGAATCCGACCCTGAATTAGAGGAATCCTCATATGAATCTGATAGAGAGGAAGCAATGACTGATAACCGCACTGTTAGAGAGCTGCAAGAAACCCCCTTGGAGCAGCAGTCCCTATGCATCACCTATTCGAACTTGGAGGTGCCTTTTGAGTTGAAATCTGGTTTGATCCACTAGCTACCTACTTTCCATGGAATGAAGAATGAAAACCCACACAATCACTTGAAGGAATTTCATAGTGTATGCTCAAGTATAAAGTCGCAAGGTGTAGTGGAAGAGCATGTTAAATTGAGGGCGTTCCCATTCACACTAAAGGACATCGCTAAAGAATGATTGCTCAACCTACCACCGAGTTCAATAACAACATGGCACGCAATAGTTCGAGCATTCTTGGATAAGTATTTTCCCACTTCAAGAGCAGTGGTCATACGTAGGGAGATTTGTGGGATTAAATAAAAGGTTGGAGAAAGCCTATATGACTATTGGTTTCAAAAGGTTGTGTGCAGCTTGCCCACAACATGGTATGTCCGAACAATCTCTACTCTAATACTTCTATGAAGGAATGGTAGACATGGAAAGGAAGATGGTTGATGCGGCTAGCGGAGAAGCTCTTGTTAATAAAACTCCTGCCTAAGCTAGAGATATCATATCAACCATGGCAGCAAATTCAAAATAATTTGGACAAATCGAAGAACCTTCCAGGAAGCTCTATCAGGTAAATGATTCTTCCATTGAGACTAAACTTAATGAACTAACTTCTTTGGTCAAAACTTTGGCTGCAGGGCATAATAAACGTGCGAGTGCGTGTGAGGCGTGCATTTCTTATGACCATCCAACTGAGATGTGCCCAACGTGGCAAGATGATCAAGAGCAAGTTAGCGCTATGGGAGGTTACCCTGGGCATCCCTGAAGACCAATGGATCCATTTGCTAGCACTTACAATGAAGGTTGGAAAAATCACCCCAATTTCAGCTATGGGAACAAGAATCAGAATTTCTAACAAGCTAGACCACCTCCCCAACAAGCCTCTTCTTCAAGAGAGTCTCTAGAAGATATTGTTAAATCGCTTGCTACGTTTTAGCGACAATCGACGATAGGCATGTAAGAATTTCAGCAGAAGACGAAGAAAGGCATGCAAAATATGAAGAAGCAAATCAGACAGTTTGCCTCTCCTTTGAGAAAATTAGAGACACAAGGAAAGCTTCCATCTTAAACTGTTGTTAACCCTAAGGAGAACGCAAGTGCTATCACTTTACGATGTGGTAAAGAGTTGGACACGACAGCCAAAAAAAAAGGTAGCAGCGGATCAAAGAAAGAAGCTGAAAAAGAGGTGGAAATTCGACAAAAAGAGGCACCCAAGCAAGCTGGAGTGTAGCAGCCCCAACCGTTCATAGTTCAGCCCCCTTTTCCCCAGAGGTTAGCAAAGACAAGAAAAGCAAAAGAGGAGAAGGACATCTTGGAGACTTTTCACAAGGTGAAGGTAAATATCTCGTTACTTGATGCTATAAAGCAAATACCTCGTTATGCAAAGTTTCTTAAGGAACTTCGTACCAACAAGAGAAAGGTAGACAGTGTAGAGAAAATGGAGATGAAGGAAAATTTTTCAGCCATGATACAAATAAAGTTTCCACAAAAATGCAAAGACCAAGGTATGTTTGCTATTCCTTGTAAAATCGGCAATGTAAGGGAAGAGATCTATGTGTGATTTGGGTGCATTTATAAATGTGATGCCATTGTCTATTTATACATCCTTCAAGGGAAGCCCCTTGAAGGAGACGCGCATCATAATTCAATTGGCGGATAGGTCTATAGTTTACCCCGTGGGGCTATTTGTAGAAGTTTTGGTTCAAGTAGGTGAGTTAATCTTTCCTGCTGATTTTTATGTGCTTAATATGGAGGATGATAAATCCTCTACTTCTGCTGATTAGTTACTTGGGAGACCTTTCCTTCACACCGCAAGGACAAAAATTGATGCTTATGAAGGAACATTAACCATGGAGTTTGATGGTGAGGTACTTCAGTTTAATGTTTATGAGGCCATGAAATATCCTTGCGATGTGTCTAGTGTTTGTGGTATTGATGTTATTGACTCCTTAGCTCAAGAGGTGTTCGAATTAGATGCTACTGATGATCTTAATTTAGTGCTTTGCAGGAATTTAAATTCGGACAACATTAAGGACCATAAGGAGATGTTTCTAATTGATGAGAGTTTGCAGGAAATTTCAGAAAAAATGGATGCAGATCAGCTGCTGAATGCTTGCCCTAGCCGAGTTAAATTGCCTTGTACGCGTGAGAAGCTTTTACCTTCTATTTTGCAGGCTCCCAAGCTGGAATTAAAGCCATTGCCCAGTCATTTAAAATATGCATATTTGGGATATGGAGATACATTACCCATAATTATCTCCAACAAGCTTAGCAAGGTTGAAGAAGAAAAGGCAATTCAGGAAATTAGGAAGTATAGAGAGGCTATCGGGTGGACAATAGCCGACATTAAGGGATTGAGCCCGTCGATTTGTATGCACAAGATTCTTTTGCAGGAGGGCAGCAAACCTAGCAAAGAAGCTCAAAGGTGCTTAAATCCGCCCATGATGGAAGTTGTGAAGAAAGAAATATTGAAACTATTGGATGTCGGGATCATATATGCGATTTTCGATAGTAAGTGGGTGAGTCCAGTGCAAGTTGTACCTAAGAAGACGGGGATTATTGTTGTTGAGAATGATCAAGGAGAGCTAGTGCCAATAAGAGTTCATAAAGGTTAGAGAGTTTGTATAGACTATAGGAAGTTAAATGCGGCAACTAGAAAGGACCATTTCCCACTCCCTTTTATTAATCAAATGTTGGAAAGATTAGTTGGACATTCTCACTATTGTTGTCTTGATGGGTTTTTAGGTTTCTTTCAGATTCTGGTGGCACCTGAGGACCAAGAGAAGACGACTTTCACTTGTCCTTTCGGCACTTTTGCATATCGGCGAATGCTATTCGGGCTTTGCAATGCTCCAGCCACATTCTAGAGATGTATGGTTAGTATATTTTTAGATTATATGGAGGACATCATAGAGGTATTCATGGATGATTTTACTGTTCATGGTAATACCTTTGACGAATGTCTAACTAACCTTAGAAAAGTGTTAGAAAGGTGTATAGAGTCAAATCTTGTCCTAAATTATAAGAAATGTCACTTAATGGTGGATCAAGGTTTGATTTTAGGTCATACTATCTCATATAAAGGTGTTGAGGTTGATAAAGCTAAAATTGACATGATTAAATCCTTACCGTATCCTACTAGTGTACGGGAAATTCATTCTTTTATTGGCCATACAAGTTTTTACAGACAATTTATTAAGGATTTCTCAAAGATCACTTAACCACTTTGCAAAATTTTGCAAAAAGATGTGCCTTTTGATTTTGATGAAGAGTGTAAGGAAGCTTTTGACAAGCTGAAAGAGGAGCTGATTTCTGCACCAAAAGTTCAACCACCGAATTGGAATTATCCTTTCGAGATCATGTGTGATGCGAGTAATTATGCCGTTGGGGCTGTCCTTAGACAACATATTGAGAAGAATCCTCATGTCATATACTATGCCTTGAGGACATTGGACACTGCACAATGCAACTAGTCCACCACAGAGAAAGAACTCTTGGCGATTGTTTTTGCTTTGGAAAAATTCAGGTCATATTTGTTGGGAACTAAAGTAATAGTTTTCTCTGACCATGTAGCCTTGAAGTACTTGCTTAAGAAAAAGGAGTCAAAGTCTCGCTTGATTCGTTGGATCCTTTTACTTTAAGAGTTTGATGTGGAAATAAGGGATAAAAAGGGGTCTGAGAATCTAGTGTCTGATCATCTCAGCCAGCTGATATTAAATAAGAAACCGTCACCATTGGACGATGATTTCCCAGATGAGCAACTTCTTGGCTTACAAAGAATTACTCCATGGTATGCTGATATAGTGAATTATTTGGTTACTGGTACATTTCCAGACAATCTGACCAGAGGTGAGAGAGAGAAGATCAAGAGGGATGCCAAATACTACGTGTGGGATGATTCTTACTTATGGAAGTTTTGCTCTTACCAGATTATTAAAAGATGCGTAATGGAAGTGGAAAGTCCATCCATACTGAAGTTCTGCCATTCTGCAGCATGGGGAGGACATTTTCGTCCTCAAAAGATAGCTAGCAACGTGTTAGAGTGTGGTCTGTTCTGGCCGTCATTGTTCAAAGATTCATACAGGTTTTGTAAATCTTGTGCGAATTGTCAGAAAACAGGTAGCTTGGGTCGTAGAGATCAAATGCCTCTTACTTATATTTTGGTATGTGAGATATTCGACGTGTGGGGCATTGATTTTATGGGACCCTTTCCGTCATCTTTCGGAAACATGTACATATTGCTAATAGTGGATTATGTTTCCAAGTGGATGGAAGCTAAAGCCACTCGGACTGATGATGCTAAGACAGTGGTGAATTTTGTGAAGAGTCACATTTTTGCAAGGTTTGGGATTACGAGGGAAATTATTAGCGATCGAGGTACTCACTTATGCAATAAGGTTATGGAAAGTCTCCTCAAGAAATACGGTGTTACACATCGTATCTCCACGGCCTACCATCCATAAACGAGTGGACAAGCTAAAATTTCAAATAGAGAAGTGAAGTCTATACTTGAGAAGACTGTGAATCCTAACAGAAAGGATTGGAGTACTAAGCTAGAGGATGCTCTATGGGCTTACAGGACAGCGTACAAGAATCCGATTGGGATGTCACCATATCGATTAGTATACGGCAAACCATGTCATTTGCTAGTTGAAATAGAGCATCGATCATTCTGGGCAATTAAGCATTGCAACATGAAGTTGGAGGCAGCTGGAGTGCAAAGGAAATTGCAATTGCAAGGGCTGGAAGAAATTCGAAATGAGGCCTATGAAAGTGCAAAAATCTATAAAGAGAAGACTAAAGCTTTCCATGATGGCATGATATCCAGGAAAAATTTTAAAATCGGTCAAAAAGTTTTACTTTTCTGTTCTAAATTAAAGTTATTTCCTAGTAAATTAAGGTCCCAATGGATGGGCCCTTTTGTCGTTACTAATGTTTATGCCCATGGTGTAGTGGAGATACAAAGTCTTGAAACCGACAAAAGTTTCAAGGTCAATGGGCATCGATTGAAACCATTCTATGAAAGCTTTGGGACTGCTACGACAGAGAATATGGAGCTTGAAGAACTGAACAAGTCTATCTAGAGAGTCGGAAACGTCGAGCCTAGGACATTAAACAAGGGCGCTCTCTGGGAGGCAACCCAGATAGGCTTGCCCAAGCCTAACTCTATCTCTTTATTCTGTTTTAGTTTTTATTTTTGAATATTATTATTTCAAATAGTGTCATCTCCCTCCTTATGATCTGT
>JAOQMS010000178.1:8153807-8171163 GCA_027563885.1 Erythroxylum longipes
ACGGACGTTTTATTATGATGCCATGTGAAGTGTTTGTAGTGATTGATCGTAGCTCACCCTTATCGTAGGATATGTACAGGAATGACCTGCAGGCATCTCGGTGTGTACCCTGCGGTAAGGGGGGCTACAATAGAGAAGCTTCCACCACCCATTAATGTTTTGACGTGCGAGCATTTTTAGGTCAAGTAGGATTGTACCGCCGCTTTATTAAGGACTTCTTTTTAATTGCTAGGCCTCTTACTAACCTGTTAGTTAAGGTAGTGCCTTTTAATTTTGATGATAGTTGTCTATATGTGTTCAACTGACTAAAAGAGGCATTGATATCAGCACCAATCTTAATATCACTGGATTGGTCATTACCATTCAAAGTCATGTGTGACGCGAGTATTGTAGGTTACATGTTGGGCCAATGGAAGGATAAAAAGTTACATGTGGTTTATTGCACAAACAAGACATTAACAGGGCCCCAACAAAATTATACCATTATTAAGAAGCAGTTGCTAACGATGGTATTTACATATGGCAAGTTTTGGTTGCATCTTTTGGGATCAAAGGTGATCATTTTTACTGATCACTCTGTGTTTAAGTATCTATTCACCAAGAATGATGTAAAACGAAAATTAATCCAATGGGTGCTATCATCACTAGAATTTGATATTGAGACCAAAGATAAGAAGGGAGCAGAGAATGTGGTAGTTGACCACTTATCACATCTCAAAGGAAGGTAATTAGAGCAAGGTGAAGATATTAATGAGCGGTTCCCTGATAAAACCCTGATGTTGCTCGACTGCCTTGTAGTACAATTGTATGCGGTTATAACAAAACTTTGTTACACTTGGTATGCTTCCTTTGCATTTATCATATCAACAGAAAAATAGATTATTGTATGAGTGTACCCATTATTTATAGGATGACCTGATCCTTTAATGGACATATGTTGGTGGGCTAATTAGAAAGTGTATTCCAAAGGAAGGGATATTAGATATATTAATGTAGTGTCATGAAATTATCTATATTGGGCATTACAAAACGAACAAGATGATAGTGTGAGTACTAGAATGTAGATTTTATTGGCTGGATATGTTCAAGAATGCTCGAGAGTTTATGGCACAATGAGATAGATGCCAAAGAGTGGGGAACATTTCAAAAATATAGGATATGCTCTTGTCTAACATTTTAAAAGTCGAAGTGTTCGACGTACAGGGACTGGAATTCATGGGACCATTCTCATCCTCTATAGGGAACATGTATATCTTATTCAGAGTGGACTCTGTGCCACGATAGACTGATGCTATGAAAACTCCATTAAATGGAAAGAAATTTATGCAAAAATTTATCAAACGACTATTCAATTGATTTGGAGTGCCACGAGCGATAATAAGTGATGGAGAAGCATAATTTTGTAATAAATCTTTTGACGCTCTTCTAAAAAGATATGGAGTTCACCATCATATAGCCACTCCATACCACCCGTAAACAAGCAAACAATTGGAAGTCATGAACTGTGAGTTGAAATGAATATTTGAGAAGATAGTAAATAGTTCAAGAAAGGATTGAGCATTGAAACTGTATTATACCACATAGGCTTATCAAACTGCCTATAAAACTTTGATCAGCAAGAAACCATTTAGGCTTGTGTATGGTAAGGCTTGTCACCTGCTTAGTGACGGAAGCCTTAAACTTTAATTGGAAGTAAGCGAGTGAGGGAAGACTTTTACAACTAAATGAACTCAATGAACTTTGCTTGAATGCATATGAAAATGTCAAGCCATACAAGGAAAAAAGTAAAGAAGAAGAGACCCAAGTATTTGCACATAAAGCTTTAGAATTAGAAAATCCAATTATGGAAACCTTCAAGGGGAATGGACAAAGATTCAAACTATATCTTAGAGGAGTATTTTCATAAGAAAGGGAAGTAACAAATCATTAAAAAAGTTTCAAATTATGAAAGGTCAAGCTAAAAACTTTAGCTTAGCAATTTTATGTAGTTAGGTTTTCTTGAATTCTAATATTTAGGGTTTTTATTTTCATGTTTTGGAGTGCTTTGAATTGTTAATTTTCTTGTTATTGAAGTTAGTACAAGTTAGGGAACAAGTTTTAGCGGGCTACATGAAGAAAAAACCAAGAAATGAGATAGGAGCAAGATCGTACCCTATGGCAACCATGCCCAAGATATGGAAAATGTCCCTAAAACCCCATTTTACCCCCCCCCCCCTTCAACCCTACCCTTTATACTCATATTTTCTCTTCTTTTTAACCTACTTTCTCTCTCTAAAACATAGAAGTCCTTCTCAAAATCTCTCACATCTCTCTTCATTTTCCTTAGGGTTTTCACTTCTTTCTTGCGTCTTTCACCAAGATAAACATTCCTCTTATACATGTCTAGTAATTTTCTCACAAATATCAAATCTTTATAGTGTTTTTTTATAAGATTTTGTTGAACGTTTCTCTTTTTACATTTTTTGGTGTTTTTGATGTAGTTTTGTGTGTTCTTGGTTAATTTTGTAGGTACGTACTCATTCATCGCGCCAAAAATCAAACAAAGTGCTAAATGCTCACAACCAAAAGGAAAACCTTAAGTTCAAGGAAGGGTGCACGTGATAGGGTTGTATATTTTGGAGCACCTTTTTTTGATTTACTAAAAAAAATAAGGTATGTAATTCCAAACTCTTCAATCTAGAGTTGTTAGTGCACCTAGATTCTTTAATTTTGAAATTTCAGAAAATCTAAGGTTGAAAGATAAAATTAAGACATTGAGTAATAAAATTCAACAGGACAAATTTATTCATTTTGATTATGTTGCGTGTACAGAATTAACCCTCAAATTTTATACTACTTTATAATTTGAGTCATAGAATTTGGATAAATTTTGGTTTTGATTAAAGGCCACCCATGTAATTTGAATTATGAAATTATAGAAGAAATTGGTGGATTTCCTAGGTCGAACATAATTGAAAATAAGATAACTTTTGTGCTAAGAAATATTAGGAGTAATTGACATGGATAATTATGTTATGAACAATGCCTATAATAATGTCATTCTTAGTCCTGAGCATCCATTACTGCATAAATTTATAAGTCATATTGTGTTTAATAAATTTGAAAGTAACAAATGTTTTATTAAATACTTATTCAAATTATGGTGCATGGACAATAATGTTAACGTATGTACTTCAACCTATACTTTTAATACTATAGATACTTCACTTAAAAAGAAAAGTAGTCATCTTGGCATAGGTTATCTTGTTATTGCACTTGCTGTTTATTATGGTGTAGATGTTGAGGGACTGAATATTGTTTTCCCTGAGTTTCTTAATCACACTCACATAAGGAACAGCTGAGATCATGGCAGTCCATCATATGGAATTTCGAGATATCAGATCCAAAACTCATATGAAATACAATACAGGACAAGCTAGTTTCAGTTCTGTGCTAGTACAACAACAAATAGAGGTCTCGACAGTTGAAGAAACAGAGGATGATGAAGAGGAAGGCTAGGAGAAAGTCTTCAACTTGGTTTCCGAAACAACAAGCTTATGATGGAATGCATGAACACCATAGAGGCATAAATGAAGGAGATGGCTCAAGAATAACAAAGACAATGACACGACACCAAAAAGATTCTAAAATACTTCGCCGCCCAAGATGTTCAAATTCCTTCACCTACACCTACACTGTCACCGTCTCAATCTCCATAAATGATTTCTTACTTTAAAATTTTTGTTATTTGTTGATTATTTTTCTATGTATTGTTTGTTTTCTCACATTGAGAAAAATGTGTTGTCCAAATGTGGGGAGGTTTATACATTAACATGTCATATATGTGTGAATTTTGCATATCACAATGTGTTAGTTTTTTATTAGGATGACATTGTGCGAACATTTTGTTGCATATGTATGATTTGTGTGAATGGGTCAATAGCAAGAAGAATTACTTTAGCTTTAAACATGGTCGTTTAATTTGTAAAAGCATAATGACTTATAAATTTTATGTTTTAAGTATCTTTAGATGACTATGCATGTTAATTAGGATATGACACCTATTTTGTTTACTTAGGAAATTGGTTGTATACATTTATAAATATAAGTCAATTGAATTGGTTAGCATCATTAGTAACTATTCATAAAGATAATTAACTAAAAAGAAATGAGGCAGGTTAAGAAATTAAAGAAAAGAAAAAAAAGTGCGTTAAATATATTGCTATTCTAATGGCCCTTTTTGAAAAAATTAGGCTAAGAATAGAGCTAATGGCTAGTTAAGAATGTGATATAGCTGAGTAACCTAGGGCATTCACGACAAAATGTTTGTCTTCACATAAAAATGATAGAATGACATTCCAACCAAGCTAAATAATAAAAAAGTGATCTAGTTAAATAACTGGGAGACATTCATGACAAGTAAGAAAAAAAATGGTGTTTCAATAAATAAAACCTACTGATCTTTAAAAATAAAAAATATCTTCATTAAAGGATACTTACTGATAGTTGCATTTTTCATTGATTACTAATTATAAATGTATATGTACAAGTGCCATAGGAGAATGAATAAGGTGTTAATGTTTTGATTGATATGTATATTCAATTCAAAGTACTCAATCATGAAAGGAATAGGTTAGTATGTTGTCACATTTTGAATGATTGCTGTTTGTGTTAAATTGATTATATAAGATTTGACATCATTGTCTCATTATTATATATTGCATAAATGAGTGATTATTTGATTTTATGTTGGTTTGTTTGTTTGCATTTTTGTCTTTGCTTGAGGACAAGCAAAAGTTTAAATGTATGGATGTTGAAAGGTATAGATCATACTATGTTTTGATAGGTGTTTTGTGTTTTTAAGTGTTTGTTAGATTATTATCGTACTTATAGGTTTAGAATAGTGTTATTGTGTGTGTTTGTTTATACTTTAAATGTTTATGCGGTTATGAGCATGAATTTAATCTTAATTTTATGTTTCATGAGGTCTTGAATATGTTTGTGAGTGATGGAAATCAGGAAAATGAAGAACAAAAAAGATGGAGGAAGCTGGAAGTAGGAAACGATAGTGTATGGCCTACATGGTCTCTGGCGTGATCGTGTTAGAGAGGAAAATCAGTGGAGCACGATCGTGCTAGAGAGTTTCTAGGAGCAAAATTTTCCATACATTTTAAGGTTTGAGGCTATTTTTGGAACCAAACAAGGTGGAAAAACCGTAGACATGACACCAAAACCCTAAACAGTATGTAAGAATATGAAACACACCAAAAAATAGCAATAGCCACAGTTAAAAATCAATCAAACGTGGGAGATCAAGAAGAACATATAGGAATTTTGGCTTTCCAATCAAGACCTTAATTTCATATTAGGATTTACTATAGAATTATTTTAGGAATTTTAATTAATGTTCATTTCAATACATATTATATGTTTATGATAATTGTTCATGCTTAAACTTAACAAAAAATCAAGAGAATGAGTCAAAAGTAATTAGTGTTAGATTATACAACGAGAGTTGGCAGTTTAATGGACCCACAATTATCAAATTAACAATAATTCGAAGAGAGATCTTATTTGGGAAATTAATTATCCTATAGATAGCTTCAGATATAATTGAGTAAGTTAGGGAAAGTTTTGTTAATCGAGAGATTGCCAATCTGGGAATTTTAAATTTAATTAGAGTTAATTGAGTAGTTCTTGAGAGAGTAATCAAGACCTTAGGAAATCTAAGATTAAACACCTAATTGGATCAACAATATTAAAAGAAACAAAATATCAAAACCCTAAATTTTATTGGCAACTTATTGTTTATTTGCTTTGCTTTATTACTTGTTTTAATTTTTGTTATTTAAATTAACTTCAATTCAATTTATGAATATCTTAGAAAAAGTTAAATTCAAATTATTAATTCTTGCATAATCCTTGAGGGAACGATAACCTCTTATACTACGAGATACAATCTATATATTTGTGTGCATTGAAAGTTTTATTATTAGATATAAAAACTTGCTCAACAACACTGTCTGAGGATTTTTTCCTTTTTCTCCTTAGCTGACCTACCTTTTACTTGGATTACAAACTATAAACAATAATTGGTCTCACTCTAGCTTGCTTTAGTTCATCCCCCTGAGATAACACCCATACAAATTTAGATGTTAATTTCTCCCAAATTTTTGCTAGAAATGATTTCTTGTTCTTCATTTTTCTTATTCAACTGCTCAACATTAATTTGAATCACCCCAAGATTGTTATATTAAATATCCAACCCTATGTTGAGACTTTCAGTGATCAAAGATGACTTTATGGTTCATGAGAATGACAAACAAGTGAAGAAACGATGGAAGAATCTTTTATATGGAGATACATGGCCTTGTAGAGTGCTACACGCTCATGTCTTGACTCACAAAACTGGGTTGATCAACCATGTACACGGTCATATACATGCCTATGTGAAGATACATGACTATGTGTGGAGATCTTGTAACTTTTCGTAATTATGTTTGTTTGCCACTAAGGTGGTGCTGGAAAGATAAGTTACTTACACGATCATGTAAATGACCATGTAAGTTGTAGAAAATTTAGTTCATGATATAAAAGAGAAAAAGATGTAGCTTTTTGTAGAGAGCGTGGCCAAAACGTCCAAAAATGAGGAAAACAGAGAGAGGGCAAAGAGTGTATTCTCATCCTTGTTTGAATGTTTTTGGATTGGTTTGAGGGTTTGCTTATTATAATATTGATTTGGTTTCAATCATGAAACTTGGTAGAACAATGTGTTGTTTGGGGGTGAGAGATCAACTTTTTATATAAATCCTTACTGAGTTTAGTGGATTTATTTGTCAATTTTTCTCATAGTTTTTCCCTCTACACTTGAGGGTTTTCCATATTAAATCTTGTTGTTTGTTTCATTTTTAAAGTTTCTTATTCTCATACTATTTCACTACTGCAATTTGAAGCGTTCTTTCTTGTCGTTGATATTTGGTTGATCATTTAGAGAGTTGTGTATTTGTCTCCCACAAGTGGCATTAGAGTTATCATAATGGAAGGTGAAAATAACTCCATGGTCAAGTGTCATCAAATTACTCTATATGGAAGCCTATGATAGAGGACATTTTGTATTGCAAGGATCTCTTTGATCTTATTGATGTTAATAGAGGTGTGAAGGATGATGATCCTTTAAAACCTGAAAAGATGTCAAACAAAGAATAGGAAAAGAAGAAGCAAAAAACTTTGGGCAATATAAAATAATGGATTGCTATCAACATATTTAAACATGTGCCTCAAGAAACAGATCCTTTTAATCTATAGAAGAAGCTAGAAGGTCTGTATAAAAAGAAGATTTCTTGTAATGAGGCTTCTTTAATTAAGAGGCTTATGAACTTGAAGTTGAAAATTAAGAAATTAGTTTCGGAGCATATAAGTGATTTCTAATACATAATCAATAAGCTTACTATAATGAAGATCAATCTTGATGATGATTTTCAAGGCTTATTCATATTGAGTTCGTTACTGGATAGTTGGGAAACTTTTGTGGTGATGAGTAGCAACTCAACTCTTTAAGGTGTACTATCTTTGAATGTAATCAAAGAGAGTATTTTTTTAATGAATAAATTAGAAGAAAGGATATTAAAGTTGATAGCGTGCAATATTTTATGACAAACAATAAGGGAAGGAACAAAAGTAAGGGTCCCAAGGTTATAGCAAGTCTAAGAACCGTTTAAAGTCCAGAGGTAACAAAGACATGAAGACATGCCACTATTACAATAAGACATGACATATTAGTTCAGAAAAAGCAAGATCATCATAATGATGGTGATGATAGGAGTATAACAGCAATTGCTTCAAATACGGATGATGAGGTGTTCCTAGTTTATGTAACTACTGAATGTTTTGATGTTAGCAATTCTGATTTTGAATGCTTAATCGACACGGAAGCATCTTACTATTTTGTTCCAAAGGTGGAGTATTTCTTAAACTACAAGAGTGTATATTTTGGGAGTGTTAATATGGGAAACCAAAGATCTGTCAAGATAGTTAGTATGGGTGATATCCGAGATCAGATAAATGTCAAATGCTTACTAACCTTGAGAGATGTAGGACACATCCTTGATCTAAGGCTAAATCTACTATCAGCGAATGTGTTAGATTAAGAAGGTTTTCAGCACACTTTTAGGGTTAGAAAGTGGAAACTGTCCAAAGGTGTTATGATGGTTGCCAAGGGTAGTTATACTACTCGCTATACAAGACACACTTAAGAGTGTGCAGTGGGGGAGAAGTATACTCAACTGAAAAGGAATCTACATGAAACCTATGGCATCGACAATTGAGACACATGAGTGAGAAGAAATTAAAGTTGTTGGCTAGAAAATCCTTTGTCACAATTACGAACTCTCAACCATTAAATCATTATGATCATTGCTTGACTAGAAAGTAGCATCGATTCTCTTTCAAGAGAAGATCTACAAGGAAGTGCAGTTATTAGATTTGTTGCATTTAGATGCATATGGTCTTATTGAGGATGAGCCATTAAGAGGTAAAAGATATTTTGTTAAATTCATTGATGATGCTTTGAGAAAGATTTGGGTGTATATGTTGAACTCTAAGAGTCAAGTGTTTGAAACTTTTAAGAAGTTTCATGTTATGGTAAAAAGGGAAACTAAAGTGCCTTATAACAGAAAACGAAAGGGAGTGTACTTCAAGGTGTTTGAACAATATTGTACATCACTTAAAATTAAACTTAAGGAAGTTGAACCAAGAACTCTACAACATAATGGGGTTGCTGAGAGGATGAACAAAACCATTGTGGAGAAGGTTCGTTACATGATTAGGATGTCAATATTGCTAAAAACATTTTAGGGAGAAGCAATTTGAACTATGGTCTACCTAATCAATCGAGCTACTTCAGTTTAATTGGATTTTGAAATTCTCAAGAGAGCGTGGATTGACAAGGATCCCATATATTATCATTTCAGAGTTTTTGGCTACAAGGTATTCAGATATATACCAAAGAATCAGAGAAAGAAGATTGACTCAAACTCGATACCTTGCATCTTTGTTAGATATGATTTTGATTAGTTTGAATTCAAATTTTATGACCTAAAAAGGAAAAAGGTGGTTAGGAACTGGGATATGGTGCTCTAGGAGTATGAGAGAGGTGTCGATCTTCTAAGTGAAGATAAATCATCACACTGCAACTCATCATATGGTGCTCTAGGAGTATGAGAGAGGTGTCGATCTTCTAAGTGAAGATAAATCATCACACTGCAACTCATCATATGGCATAGTTAGCTCTTCATCAATTCCTTCGATTGTTGAGCAATCTATAGGTGAAGAAGTTAAAGTGTGTGACCAAGCACACATTGGTGGTTATTAGATACAATTTGATATTAATAAGCTATATGAATCACACCTAAACAATACTAAAGATTAATCCATTATGGATAATGAGAAGGGGGAGCAATTGGATCATACAAATGATGAAACACAACTTTAAAGGTCAACCAGGGAGAAATGGCCTTTTAGCAAGTATCAAAGTTTCGAATACCTATTACTTACTGTTGAGTGGGAGTCTAAGAATGTGCAAAAGGTGGCATCATCTCTAGCTCACAGCTATGAAGGAAGAGATGGATTCCTTTAAGAAGAATAATATATATGAGCTTGTAAAGCTTCCAAAAGATAAAAAGGAATTGAAAAACAAGTGGGTGTTCAAGATAAAGAGATATGGTAACAAGCTCGTAAAGCACAAGGCGAGGCTGGTAGTGAAAGGATTCATTTAAAAGAAAGGTATTGACTTTGATGAAATCTTTTCACCAGTAGTCAAGATGAACTCAATCCAAATAATTTTGGATCTAAGTGCCTATTTGGATCTTGAACTTAAACAACTAGATATTAAATCAACCTTTTTGTATAGGGTGTATATCAGAAGGTTTAAAAGCTAAAGGCAAGGAAAATTTGATCTGCTAGTTGAAGAAAAGTCTATATGGCTTAAAATAAGCTCCAAGGCAATGGTATGGAAAGTTTGACTCCTTTATGATAGATCATGGTTTCAAGTGAATTTATGTCGATGCTTGTGTGTATTTCAAGAAGTTATTAGGTGAGAACTTCATCATTCTTCTTGTTTATGTTGATGATATGTTGATTGTGGGTCAAGACATTGGTAGAATCTGAAAGAAGAAGGAGAACTCGTCCAAATCATTTGATATGAAAGATTTGGTACTTGCAAAGCAAATCTTTGGGATGAAGATAACTCGAGACAGGAAAGATAAACAATTATGGTTATCTAAAGAGAGATAAATTAAACGAGTGCTAAAAAGATTCAATATGCAGCATGCTAAGCCAGTTAACACGCCATTGGTATCACACTTCAAGTTATGTAAGCATGCATGTCCCTCACTAGAAAAGGAGAAATATGGTATGTCTTTTATTCCATTCTCATCTATAGTAGGGTATTTGATGTATAAAATGGTGTGCATAAGGCCAGATATTGATCAATCTGTTGGGATGGTGAGCAGATTCTTTTCAAATCCAAGGAAGCAGTGAAATGGTTTCTGAGATACTTGAGAGGCACATCGAAGTGGAATATGTGCTTTGGTAATGGTGAGCTACTCTAGAAGGTTTTACAGATGTAGTTGTGGTTAAAGATCTTTATGGTAGAAAATCCAATTTAGGTTTCTATTCAAGTTTACAAGGTGAGTCGTTTCATAGAAATCCAAACTACAAAAGTATGTGGCTTTGTTTACTATTAAAGCATAATATGCAGCTATAGTGGAAGCTTGTAAGGAGATGTTTTGGCTAAAAAGGTCCTTTTATGAGTTGGATGTGAAGCAAGAAGATTATGTGGTATTTTGTGATAGTCAAATTGCTATTGACTTGAGCAAAAATATTATGTATTATTTCCATACAAAGCACATAGATGTCAGATATCATTGGTTGAGGTCCGTGATAGAAGAGCAACAATTAATGTTAAAGAAGATTCACACATATTTGAATGGTACTGATATGTTGACTAAAGCAGTTCCAAGAAACAAGCATGATCTTTGTAGTATGCTTGTTGAGATGTATCTCAAGTAGATGAAGAAGAATAATGTGTCATCCTCATATTTAGGTTGCAGGGGGTTATTAACTATCCAGCCCTATTTTGAAACATTTAGTGATTGAAGATGACTTTATAGTTCATGGGAATGACGAACAAGTGAAGCCACAATGGAAGAATTTCTTCTGAGGAGATACACAGTTGCGTAGAGTGCTACATACCTATGTCTTCACTTACATGACTATGTAGATCAATTGTGTAAGTCTTTGTAAACAAGTGAAGAAAGTATGAAGAGGTGAAGATATACATGGTCTTAAACACGATCATGTACACGCCAGTGTGAAGTTACATGATCGTGTGTGGAGATCGTCAAACTCATTGTAACCGTATATGTTTGTGACTGAGGCAATGCTAGAAAGATACATAGTTACTTATACGGCCATGTAAGTTGCAGAAAAACTTATTTTGTGATATAAAAGAGAAAAATGACATAGATCTTTGTAAAGAGTGTGACCACAATGTCCAAAAGTGAAGGAGAGGACAAAGAATATTGTATTCTCATTCTTGTTTGAATGTTTTTAAGATTGGTTTGAAAATTTGTTAATTGTAACATCAACTTTGGTTTCAATCCTAAAACTTTGTAAGACAGCGTATTGTTTGGGGGTGAGACATCAACTTTTTCTTTAAATTCTTATTGAGTTTAGTATATTTATTTGTCAATTTGGCCCGTGGTTTTTTCATCCATACTAAAGGATTTTTCATGTTAAATTTTTGAGTTTGTTTCATCTTTAAAGTTTCTCATCTTTAAAGTTTCTTATTCTCATATTATTTGCTCCTGCAATTTGAAGAGTTCTTTCTTGTTATTAATATTTGGTTGATCTTTTAGAAAATTGTATTTTTTTCTCCCAATATGCTAACAGTTTTACCAAGGTTCCATTTTGCTTGCTTCAATTCCATTAAGATCAAGTAAGGAGATGTACGGCAAGAACTCAAAAATACCGTTTTCTTCTAACACGGGTTTTTATTGAGATGAACACGGGATCACTCATCGCCACAAAGGCAAATATATATTATATGCATCATAAACGATAAGATCCAAATACATAAATTATTGTCACACACTCTTACATAATTAGGAAGTCTGCCAACCATATTACAACTCTGTTTCGTATACGCGCACATACATATAATTTTATTATTTTGGGTACAACGGACAAGCACACTTTTATATAGTATTGTTTTACTTCTGAGCTTGAGTCTGAGTGAGGTGAGCATCAATATCCTTACTGCAATGGACTGCAAACTCGAGCAATGTGGTAGGATCTGGGATCCGAGGATTCAGCTTCTCGTATACAAAAGTCCAGTGGACCACGCTGCCATCACCATTGGGCTTGGGAGTGGCTTGAACTACGATCCTGAAGTCCTTGTACTCCTTCACAAGATCTCCGTCTATCACTCTGAAGGTGGTTGAATTGTTCTTATCGTCTATGGCTTCTACTATCTCCTTTGCAGTCTTCTTAACCCCATCTTCAACAATTCATGCAAACTTGTCAGTCATTAACATTGAAGACTGTATTTCAGGACAGGGCATTTCTAATATTGGGCTCTAGGTAAAATAAAAAGAAGCTCATATTTTACCTCTTTTTATTTTTATAAATGTCAAGAATGAGCTTTTATAAAGAATAAAATGACACAAAATAGAGACAAGTCAAGAATAGGCTGTTGGTGTCCTTTTTGCTCTTGCCCAAGTCCTGAGGAATGACCATATGTACAAATAAAAACATCATCAATTCCCAGAAACCGTGCACTTAAGCAAACATGAGTTATCAATAATTTTGATCAATAGTTTATCTAGATGAAATGTTTACTTAAGTTTGTTCATTTCCTTTAGTTGATAGCAATTTAGTTATCTAGTATTTGCTCCAGCAGTGTTTCTTCTTCTCAATTTTCCACGGAGGAAAAACAGTTGGAAAATTCTAACCTGAAAAGCTTGCTAAGTAGCTACCGTCATTATGATGATTTCTTAAGTTGATCAATAGATCCTGCTAGAGAGTAGTCGCGATAGTGTTTCCTTAAGATGACACTCCCCTTAGAAATCAGCTACACATGTTTGTAGTTCAAGTTATATATTATATATTAAGCCGGGCATATATGGAGCTTGAGAGCCTATAACTGAAAAGAGGATCCTTTCTTTAGCTATCTTGTTCCTGGTTGATCACAATTAACATATCGATTATAGAAAAACCATAAAGAGGAGTGGAGACTCGAGATCGAAGAATCGCAAAATAACTTTGAGTGATTCCTATTAAATTCATCTTAAGCAGAGGATACACATACCATGAGTATAATTCCAGGTGATGACAGTCCCCTCTTTACCCCAGTCGCCTTCATGGAGATCAACACCATGAATCTTGTCAGGGCTCATGGTATTCACATGATGTGGTCTGCAACTGAAGACATCGTGAAATTTGCCGGCTGGAGCTTTGATCTCTACATCAGCCTCCAACTTACCCAAGAGACTCATGTTCTTTGGGCTGATAATGATCTTCAAGAGCTTCAGTTAAGTCTATGAATATTAGAAGAGATCGACTCGGGTGCTTATGAAAGAACATCGCAGCGCTTTCCTTTATATAGACGTGAATGACATGTATAAGATGACATGATGTAAAGTGTGATTAAGAATCTCCTGTTAGAAATAATAGGTAGAATTAGCGAGGGTATATAAATGGAAAGAATTTATAAATTTAATGTCTTAAAATTTTGGGTTGAAGTATAGTATCAAAGCGAGTATGTTCTCTCGTTAGACCCATAATGTAAATCTCCCAAGTGGGCTCTTCAGCACCAACAAGTAGTATGGCATTAGAACTGATGGTTCGACAAGGGACGAGTATGAAGATGATAATTGAATCTCGTGGTTGCCTCCTGATGAAGATCAGAGCAAGGAGACTCCTAGTGGGCTGAAACCAGTGGAGTAAAAGGGCTCTTGGTGACGCCATATATTCGAGCTACTAAGAAAAAAGTTTTCAATCAAGAGGGAGTCTAAGCCCAACGTGGAAGTTCATACTTTGGGAGGAAATTGTTGGAATGTCAAATGTGAGTAAAAATTTCATATTAGTAAAAGATGGAATTAGTGAGGGACATATAAGTGGAAAGGATCCATAAACTTAATGTGTTAAGGTCCCACAAATATGTTCCTTCGTTAAACCCACGATGTAGATCTCCCAAGTAAGTAGTGTCCCCAAAACTAACAGCGATGGACTTCGATTTTTAATTTATCTTACATTTTGTTACTAAGAAAATTCAACCATATGAAAAGAGATTTAAAGTTTAAAAGATTTAATCAGTATTAGATCGTTCGATTAAATAATAAACTAATTAGTTTTTAACAACAAGATTATTAAAGTATTGAATTGAATAATTAAAGCTGAACTAAAAATTTTAACTAGTTCAAGATTTATACGATTGAATTGATCGAATCGTTTTAGTTTGTACCTATTATTTTTACAATGAAAAATATGAGTAAATATTATAATGCTTGATAAACAGAAAGACACTTCTATTTTTTTTAATTATCACTCTAAATCTAGGTAAATTATGATTAGTTTAGATTATTTGTTCAAAAATTCTTGTAAGTTATTTTTGTTAATTTCTTACTGACCTTCTATCTTTTTTCATCATGGATGTTTAACTCCAAATCTATAAAAGGTTGAAGAAAGGGAATAGGTATCCATCACTGGAAGCTGTGAAAATGAGAAAATGATCATAGTGAATATTTTACTTTTCTTTTTTCGTAAAATGAAGAATTTAGTGTAATGGATAACCATTTCTATGCTTTCAACTTAGATAAGAATATTTTATAATGCACATTAATATGATATATATATTTCTGAGCATGATGGGAGGGTGTATTATCCTTGTTAAATTTTCACGTTAGCCAAAATGTCTTAATAATATAGGTGAAGATACCGGCCTTTTATATATAAATTAATCCTTCTACTTAAAAATAGAGGTAAACGAAAATTAATTAAACATTGATATAATAAATTGAAATAGTTAAATGGAATAAAGTTTCACAGGCAAACTTTAATTAAATGGAACAACCGTACGTATCTTTGGTGCACTTTTGTATGCGAATTTGACAGCCAACCATATCCAGTTTTGTGAATCCAAGAAAATATTTTTGAACTATATATCTCGATTCACAAATGAAAAGCAAAGAGATCACTATTATAATATTTTTAGCTTATTTTGTGTTGCACCCTAATTTGAGAATATATGGACCGCCTTATTTTATGTAAGGACAGCTAGCTTAACTTAGATCTTGTAGATTTGCAGTTTTCGTGTTTGTATAACCAAGCTATGAGAATTATTTTAGTACAACTTTCACATCAAAATAGCATTTATTGTTTCTTCCAACCACAGACCGAATCCCTGATGAGTCGATAAAGATATATGTTGATATTTTAATGCCTATTGAATATGCAACCCAGATTTTAGTATATAAAAAAGGCATTAATTTTGTCATTGAAAATCTGTTGATTCAATCTTGAAAGAAACATTAGTTATTTATTTCCGAAATTCTCATACCCAAACTTTGATAACTATAAACTTTAATTTTAAGTTGCGGACAGTAGATATTTAGAAGCAATCAACTCATTTCTACCATTAGTTGACGCATGTCCAGTACAAAAATCCTTCGACTATTGATTTGACATGCCAAAATTGTTCTATTCATGTAAAAAAATTTTGAAAAAAATAGTATATTCATCAACAAAAGGTGAAAATTATAGAGAATTATCTCCAACAATTAGAGTATGTACAAACTGCTAATTACAAAACCTATTGACCATACATGCACTATCTATATTCTCATCAGCTGCTTGATACTAGTTGAGATGAGATGTGGATGAAACTTTGTCCAAATAGTCATCCTTACCTTCTGATAGATCTCCATCCAAGTATACTTACTGTAAAGCTTGGATTTCCCAAATATCTTTGTGTTTCTCATCATCCATATGAAATGTACAAGCATTGCAAAACTAGCCTTAAGCACCTTTAGATCCTCCTTGTTTTTCTATTTTAGCCCATTGATCCAATAAAGATAGTCTTCCTAATTGAGGTTCATATCCTGTAGCCCAAACAAGCTGAGAAATCTTTTTTTATAGCAGACTTGTGTGGCAACACTTGAAGAAGATGTGGCTAATTGATTCTTCCTCACTGGTATATAAAGGGAAGAACTTATCTGAGATCCGAAATTTTATCCTATCTTTAGTATTTAGCTTGAGTTGAGTAGCCATCCAAAGTATGAAAGAGTGTGTCTAAGCTGTTCCAAAACTCCATATTAGCTTGTGAAAGGGAAAAGTGATCAGTGGATCAAGCAACATCTGTTTACATGACTAAGCAATAAACTTGTGAGAGTTATGTAACTCCAATCTAACTCATACTTGTGCCTCAGATCAAGTGAATAATCTAGCATACAATCTACTATTGGTTTGATTCCTCTCCCTGCATGAAATGGCCACTACCAGCTGTCAGTGTGAACAAATATGTGCATTTTGGTGTTATCAGGGATTAACTATGTTAGAGTTGAAAAATGTTGACTATTGCATAAAAGTCCAAGAGAATGCCAGTTGTCAAACTAGAATGTTGTGCCCTTTCCATCTATAATGTATTGCTTGATATAAGAATGCATAAAAGATTTGGTTCATAATATTTGTTGAAAAGTATAGGATTGAGTACTTTTTTGAGCCACAGATCAAATGCTTTCTTGTTTTACATGAAACATGTGCGCCCACTTCACCCAAAGGCTATCCTTATCGTAGCAAATCCTCCATAGCTTTTTAACTAACAATACCTTGCTCATTCTACTAGCTAAGCTGATACTTAATCCATCATATTCTTTGGATAAACAAATGGCACACCATTTAACCTTGGAGGTTTTTTTACCACTAATATTTTATCCATGCTATATAAAGTCTCTTATACTTCTGTCAATCTTTTTCAATACTCCTACAGGTATTGCTATGTGTGCCAGCTAATAGATGTATGTAGATTATTGAGAATGGATATAGCTAGTTGTAATCTACCTCCATAAGAAAAAAATCTATTACTCTAGTTAGTAATTTTTCACTACAAGAAAATAGTGAATTAGAGACGGAAATTACCGACGGAATAGAGAAATATTCTGTCGGTATACAAAATTACCGACAGAATAAACCGACGGTCAAAAACGTCAGAGATTAGGCCATAGCTAAAATCACCAACGGAAAGCTTGTCTACCGTCGGTAAAATTACCGACAGAAAAAATAAACCGTCGGTAAAATCAACCGAAAAGTTACCGACCGTCTG
>JAOQMS010000178.1:8225647-8257006 GCA_027563885.1 Erythroxylum longipes
ATTTTTGTACGGAGGTAAATTAAATAATTTTGTTCGTTTAAATATCACTGGTGGGGAATCCCTCCCTCGTGGGCTACGGGGCCAGATGCCACGTAGGACGTCGGGCCCGTTGACCCGCCCGGGGAGGGGTTCCAGCAAAGAATCCCCTATTGAAATTCTCCATGTTAAACTTCTTTAGTACTTTATCCATGTATATGGATTGGCATAAGTTAAGTAACCTCTTTGATATATCTCTCTAAATCTTTATTCATAAATATAGGTTACTTATCCCATATATTTCATGGAGAACTTCTTGGAAAATCAAATATTTATATATTGGAGCATTGGTATTTTTTTTCAGTTAGTAATATGTCATCCACATATAGCTTTAAGAAGATAGATGCCCTCCCGTTAACCTTCTTATAGACATATAGTTCATCCAAGTTTTTGATAAAATTAAGCTCTTTGATTATCTCATTCAAGTGAATGTTCTTACCCTATGACACTTGCTTAAGTCCACAAAGAGACTTTTGTAGCTTATATACTTAATTAAGAAACGTCTTAAGTTTAAGACCTTTAAGTTGTATCATATACACACCCTCAAGTAAATTTCAATTGATAAATGTTGTTTTTTCATTTATTTGTTATATTTTATAATTATGATATATGACTATAACAGATAAGATCCTTATAGATTTCAACATAGCTATTGATGAAAAGGTTTTATCAAAATCAACTCCTTGTTTGTGTTTGTAACCTTTAGCTATTAGCCTTGTTTTTTATATGTGTATATCACGATCTATGTTAGTATTTCTTTTAAAAATTCTCTTGCAACTAGTATGTAAAATACCATGCAGAACATTTACCAAATTCCATATTTAGTTATTGTACAAAAATACTATATTAGAGCTCATAATTTTATGCACTATAAATAATCAATATTAGACATTTCTTCCTTCAAAGTATCAAAATCATCATCCATGAGTGATACATTATCTTTTTCCTTGTTAACATTTAGATCTAGTTTTCTCAAAAGGATGGTAAAATTGATATCCAATATTCACTTTCAAATATTTCATGAATTTGCATATGGGGATGATATATCCTTCTAGTGTATCTTAGACTATGTGTCTCTTAAACCCTTGGTTGTATATTGTATGGATCAATTTAGGGTTCTTGTTCTATATGGTTGTGCATTTTGTGGTTTTTGAACTTCTCTGAGTTTTACCTCAATCTAACTACTTTTCTTAAGAATAAATTCCCTTTCTAAAATGTAGAATATCTTGAGACAAATACCTTTTTCTTAAAAGGATGGTAAAATTGATATCCATTATTCACTTTCAAATATTTCATGAATTTGCATATATTTGAATTAACTTGAAGCTTATCAAATATTGCATGCTTTATGTAATTATCAAATATCTAAACTTTAGGTGTGACAACTTTGGTTTAATACTAGTCTATATCTTATATGGTATCTTTTTAACTGATTTGGATAGAATGATATTTAGAAGATAAGTAGTTTTAAGGGAAAATCCCCAACTGGAGACATAAAGGACTGTATGACTTATCATAAAATGTACCATATCTAATAAAGAATGATTTATCCTCTAAGATATTCCATTATGTTGTGAATTTCCAATTTGAGTCTATTATGAGAGAATACCATTCTCTTAACCATTTTGTTTCTCAACTTCTATCTAAATTCTTTGAACCTTTCAATTGATTAAGACTTCTTTTTCATTAAATACACATAAATATGTTTGGAATGATCATATGTGAATGTAATGAAATATAATTACCCACTACTAATTTTAGTGGATATTGTCCTTTTCTACTAAAGGGTAGTTTTGCCATCTTATCTAACAAATAAGATTCATAAGTTTTATAAGATTTATAATCAAAAGGATCCAAATATCTTTCTTTATATAACTCTTTGATTCTAATTTCATTGATATGATCTATCTTACAATGCCATAAATAAGATAGATTTTGATCAATTAGTTTTTTCTTACTATTTATGTGAAGGATTAGCTTTTAAAGATCTAATTCCTACAAACCATTTATAAATAATCTATATCTATAGTAAGAATCATCTTTATAAAAATAACAATTTTATTCTTAATAATAAAGATAAATCCATTCAAATCTAAATAGGTAATGAAAATAATGTTCCTTGTAATGACTGAAACACAATAACTATTGTTTATTTCTAATATAAGGTCAGAAGGTAAAGCTAAACTATAAGTTCCTACAATTAATATGGAAACCCTTGTTTTATTACTAACTCATATATCCACTTCGTCTTTTCTCAATAATTTACTCGTTAAAATCTGCATATTTCTACAAATATGAGAACCATAACTAGTATCTAATACCCAAAAATATCGAGCAGAGGTACAAAGATTGATTTTAGTTATAAAGATACTTTAAGATGTAGCTTTCTTAAGGTTTTTATCTTTAAAGGAAGCATGATAAACTTTACAGTTCCTCTTCTAGTGTCAATCAAATCCATAATGAAATTTATCATTATTCTTCTTCTTAACACCATCATTTGGCATTACTACTTTAGTAGAATCCATTTGTTTTTTGTTATTGTTCTTTTAGAGATATTTTTTCTTATTCCTAGAAGAATCCATAATAAGAACAAAACTAGGTTCCTTCTTAGGGCATCCCTTTACAATCTTAAGCACATTTAGTAGTTTAAGAAATGATACAATTTTTAATTTATATAGAATTTCATAATGAGCTATGAAAAACTTAGATTAAGAGATTAAAGCACCAAATTAAATGTTCAACTCATAGTTCACAAGAAGACACAATAGGCATAAATTTTTAATATAGCCAATCATTTTCCGTATATGTTAGTATACTAAATCCTTATGCTATCTTACATTGATACAATGCTTTAAAATTCCAATATTCCTCTACCTCATTTTATGCACCAAATAACTTCTTGAGATGTAAAATTATTTTAAAATCATCTATATTTTTATGCTATCTCTGAAGCTCATGAGACATACTAGCTAACATCAAACATATAGCTTATTCAACATCATCAATATGATGTTAATAGCTCTCCAATACTTCATTAATTGCATTCGCATTGGGGTATAATATAATTGCATTGTTAAGAACATTTAATTTCTTTTCATGTTTGAGAACATTTCTCAAGTTGTGAAACTAGTCCAAAAAGTTAGGTCTAGTGAACTTTTTAACATCTATGGTGCTTTTCAAGGACAAATTGCTAGTCATTTTACTTGGCAACTAAAATGACATAATAGAGCAAATATTAGTTTACACCACAAAAATAAATAAAATTAAGGACTTTAATAAATATTTGGTCACTTCCACTATTTTAAATAGAATAATAGCCTTCATTATTAAATCAAGAAATTATCAAATAATTTTATTGTGAAATAAGATCTTATTCAGACTTAGTTAATCTTAATCTTATTAAGAAAAATAATTTAACTAAAATTAAGTGTAGAAATAGAAAAGTAATGAAAATTAGGTGGGGACTATTAGCACATGTAAGCATGTGCTAACCACTAACTAAGAGGCATGAGCAGTGCACGAGCCTCCCAGTAAATGCAATAAGGGTTACACATGCCAAATATGTCAGACATCCAATGTATTTGTCCCTGAGACATATGCTCCATTATTTTATAGTCACCACCTTCTCTTTATCTCTAATAACGTCTTAGTTATCACCTTCTTTTGTTGGTGTTGGCCTCAATCATCTTTGTTTCTGCATAACCATGTTGTATCTCCATTTTTGGGCAGTTTTTTGTCCTTGATAATGGAGACCATTGCTACTAGTTTCGTCGCTATTGATTCACCAGCGTCGATGTCCTTTTGTGAGGAAAAATATGATCAAACCACCTATAACATAATCAAAATAGGAACTTTGAAACTATGGGGCACGCAAATTTTTTTTCTAAAAACAATGAATACTAAGAGCAACTTCAAACATATTTTTCATAAAATTAAAAATTTAGGGGACATACTATTATGTATTCATAAACCAAAATGACACAAATAGAAGCATGTTCACTTAACTTCCATATATGATAACTATGGGTCATAAAATTAGGTTTTCAAAAAAAAAACAATTAGTTGTGTTTCCAGGAAAACAAAAGATGATGGGAGAACAAATAATGTTTTAAAGCCCTAATTTGTTCTCAAAGCAATGATAATAAAGAAATAACAATCAAGTTAATCAATTAAATTATACTTTCATACCATTGTTGATAAATCAACCATGATCGAACCATGGACCATGGGTGCAATTCTTTCTACAATTTTTCAATAGATCTCTTTAATTTAATAAGTTGAGAATTCTAAATAAGAAATAAAAGAGTTAAAATATGCCCAATTTCGAATCCTGCAAAACTCTTCTTGTACAGTTGTTAAACACATACTATTTAAATGTTCAACCTCTAATAGTATTCATAAAGTAGAGTAAGTGAATTTTGCATTGGAAAGGAAAAGAAAGGAATACAAACTCCACAATATCTTTCCTTATTTACAGAAAAAATCTAGGGTTTCTTTCTAATTAAAGTTAAACTGTTTGTCATGAATGAAGTTTAAATTGATTATGATTATAATTTAAGCTTAATAAAATTAAATATCTCATATCCGATCTCTAAAATTTCATAAACTTTCAAATTAAGCCAACTTTATTTTAACTATTTTTCTCTCTTTAACGGCTTGTTACATATGACCTATTAAGTTCCTAATATGTTGACAATAATTATAAATTATAATTATATTTAATAATTAGAACTAGATAAATTAAAACTCATTTTAATTTAACAATAATTCTCCAATTAAACTTTTATAATCATAGATCAAGCTTGAAATCTAATAATATATCTGACCATCCAAATATTATGAATATCAAAGTGGATTGACTTAACTTATTTATGCATGTTATGACATACATTTTATCTGTTTATCATCCAATGTTTAAGTTAGACATAAAATATGGACTAGGTGTCTACTCTATTTAAATCTATCATGTTTATTCTTGCTAATTAGTAATTGATTTATAATTAGTGATTGAATTTTTTTAAAAAAATCTCAATTCACTTTGACTAGAGAACTCGTTAAATAATTATTAACTAAGAACATTGAAATATTCTTCTCAATTACTTTAGGATAAAACTTTTTTATTTACTAATTCAACTACCTCCATATATTTCACACTATATCTTAGTGCCATTGACCAAGCTACTTTGATTACAAGGTCATAAATATTCTCAAAACATAGTAATTCTTATTTATGATACCTTGATAATCTCAAGTTTAAGTATTAGTTACACAACTCTTATAATAAGAAAATTCACATATGCTCAAGTAATATTTTATTTGAGATCTTCATAATCAGACCAGTTTAGTAAATTTATTCTCTAATAAGTAACCACATATTTGTTTAAATTTTTTCATACTTTAATTTATGAAAATAATTACTTTCTTTATAAGAAAGACACATAATGTTTGTTAATTTTACTATTCTATCAATATCTCCTCTTCTTAAAATTACAACTAGGAACAATTTAGGGATAATGTATAAATGCAAATTGAATATCATAATCATGATCTCATCATAATTTCAATTGCACATTAATTATTCCAAGAAATTTACCTTTTGTATTAAGCATCAAATGTAGTCAAAAAATATAAATAGTGATTTTATTAATTAAAATAATCATATCATATGTTAAATTGCAATCAAAATAATTAACTGTAAGGATGTGGAGTAACAATATTGACTTCACTACAAAAAAAAAGTGACATATAGTGACACATAGAAAGATTGTTACTAAGTGAAGGTTATACAACGGTTGAGGAGAGTGTCAGTAGCAATAGGGACATCCACTGAAATTCATCCTTAAATTCAAGTGTATAGTGATGGCTCACGGGTTCCATCCCTAAATTTAGGTGACTAGTGACAGTTTAGTAATAGGGATGTTAGTAGCAATAGTGACAAATAAGATTATCTATCATTGAATTCAAGTCACAAGAAACAATAATTAATTTTGCAGATAACATTTATATATATATTTCCAAAATAATGACTATATATATAATTAATTAATAACTTAAAAATATAAATTAAATTAATATATAGAAATTTAAGTTCAATTGTAGTTTCATTTTAAAATAGGAATTATATAATTTGAAAATTTTAATTTTGATGGAGACAATGTTTGTAGAATTAGTTAAATTCATATCAATTTTAATCCTTTATCTATAGAGGAAATTTAGCTTTGAGTGTCATGTGAGGTGATGAAAGACATGTACGATATATATCTTTTTAGCATCTTTACTTGAAATATAAAAGCACTATTAATTTTTTAAGTATAATTTTTTATTATTTATGTAAGTTGTTAACAAGGACAGGTGTTGAAGTGACCTAAATCATACGCAAACAAAGACAAGTGTTGAAAAGAAAGAAATGTTAAGCTATAAAGGGGAAAATACATGTCCTCCATGCACATGTATATATTTCTCTTCTCTACTTTTATTACATTGTTTTTAAAAAATTGATATATTTTTACCATTGGTGTGGTGTTGTCTGAAGTAATTGCCAGGTTGTCTGAAGTAAATCGTCAGAGTAATGTCATCAATATCCAATTTCAAGGATTTGGCTTAAATTAATTCACAATGGAAGAGATTGCTTGCTATGCTTCACCAATTTATTCTTAATTAGTTCTTTTTACTTACATCTGAACCTATCTTGAATCCTATTTGATCAATTTCTAAGTATAATATTCCTTCTATGTTTTTAATCATTATTTCTTCTACAGAAGTTTTTAGTTTTGGTAAAGCTACTCGTCTATTTTTCTATCTTAATTTGTAGAATATGGCAAACCGTAAATTTCTTTGCAAGGAGCGCACCACACCTTCTACTGTTGTCTCTGAAGAATCTAACCTTCGTTAATCATAAATTCAACCATAGTCACCAAGGCAACAATCACTTGAATTTGAACAATAACAATTATCCCAATCCATGTTGTAACAACCACCACAAAGCCAATCCTAAGAAGAGGTAGTAGAATCACAAATGCAATCATAAGTTCAACAATAGCAAAAACAACATCATGTAGCTCCTCAAACTGGCCCAGCAATTCTAGAACTACGTGAGCAACCACATCCAAGTGTTATGAAAATCAAGATGTTTCTTTAACTTTTTTATTTATATTCTATTTATAATTTTTAATCTATTTTCTATGTGATGAATTAGTCCGAAAAACTAGAGGATATACTCGTGTGCTTGATGTTTGGGATATTGAAGAGGGATAAAAGGTTGTTGTTAGTTTTAAAATTTTAAATAAACTAATTAGTTTAGAAGGTGGAAAGTTTAATCAGTTCTTAGGTAGCATGGTTAGAAAGTCATAGCTTGCGCTTCTTCACTTCAAAAGTTGGAAAGTAATGCCATCTAGCTACAAGGAAGAAATGTGGAAAATAGTAGAGGTTTTGCATGTCATTTACATACGTTCATTTGTTCATTGTTAGCATGTAATTCTTACAACATTTTTTGGTACAAGAGAAGTCCCAAATTCAACCACTTACTAAAAATGTCAAGAAAACTGTGATTAATGATATGGGTGATAAGTGGAAGCATTAGAAGTGTGAGGTAAAGAGCAAGGCAAAGTTTGATTTGAACATATCTGTTGAAACAAATTTAACGCAACGTACAGATTATCAAGTAGATAAGGAACAATACAAAGCACTTGTAAATCATTGGCTTTTAGACGAAGCACGGGTCTTTTTCCTATGTTTAACATTATTTTATATTGTGGTTAAATTTATCCTTTCTATTTAAAACATATTTCAAAAATTATGTATACTTCAAAGTGTCAAGCTAAGATAAATGTAGAAAATCATTCAAAACTAAAGGATCCACATCGTAGGGGAACAAAACCATTGGCTCAGTGAATCCAAGAAGTGGTTTTTATTATACTTTAAAATAATTTCCCAAAATTGGGTATTTTAAATATACCAAACCTTTACGTGTTCTGCATGTACCCAAAATTGCTCATTCTACGTGTACATGTTCTGCATATTGACTTTGCAATCTACAATTTACTTAATTTCTGTACAAATATTAACCTTTCTTATGTGAAACTTTTATCTATTAGATTATTACTTGTATTTGAACTGACTTTATTCTAAACTTGTGTTTATATTTGGTTAAATCTTACTAGGTTGACAAAACTGGTGTTGTGCCTTCAAGAATTAAACTCTATATTGATACTAGAAAAAAAAAGGATGAAAATTTTGGTACTCCATATGTAGCAGAAATGGTGGTATGAAATCTTTATGACTATAATTATTACCTAGAAAAAAAATTATGAAGCTAACACATGTCACTTTTTTGTGCTTGCTTAGGAATGTATAGAGGTTAGAATGAATGAAAGTGATGGAGTAGAGTTTGCACTAGATCCTAAATCTTGGGACAATGATGCATATGCTCAAGCCAAGGGACCAAATAAGAGAGGGCATATAGATGGACTAGGAAAAGTTTATGTAACTACCAACAATAAAGATGTCCAAATATGGGAACTTAAAGATCACCATTCAATGTTGTTGGGAAAGTTGAACAATGTTTTAGGAAAGCTTAAATATTATGACAATTTATTTCAACAACATTTTCCAACTATGAGTGGTCATTTCAATAATACCAATGGAACAAATTATCAGGTATGATTAACTTGCTTTTGTATGTCAATTTTTTGAGTGAAAAATGTTTATTTATATCAAGTATAATAAACTATTCTCTTAGAATTACATCTTATTAATATGTAGCAGGTTCCAAATGGGCGAAGTGATCTGCATGATTCCTATGACGGTGTGCGACGCTCTTCAATATCAAGTGCATATGTTAGTGATAACCAAGAAGAGTATACTCTTAAGCTTTTAACTTATTTTAGTACTAACTTAATTTTATTTTCTTCTCCTATAAAGTCATTTCTTGCCTTAGATTTTTGATTTATGACTTGTGAGCTTGTTGTGGATGTGTTGTATAACTCATGTATGCTCTTTTACTGGATTATGATTAAAAGTTAAGTTAGAATGATCACATTGATTGTAGGCACAAAGTTAGGATAATTAATTATTTAGACTAAGCAACCCTAATACCTTTTCTTTCTTAATGTTAGCAAGTATTTGTATCACTTTTTTATTTCATTCTTTCATCTATGTTAGAAAGTGTAATACTAATTAGTTGTAATTTTTCAATTACACAACATTGTGTTTCTTTTCCTTGACTAGCCAATCATTTGATTGACCATCGCGTTTTGTTTGGAATCTCATACTTGCCTCTAAGATATGTATTTTTTATTTATGATTAAAATTTAAATTTATTATTTACAGATGAGCAAAATGATAAGAATTCATGTGTGGTCGAAGGCATGAAGCTAGAAGATGTGATGGCCTCAATTTTTGTTATTTGTTTTCCTTCCAAGAAGCATGTGTTCTTTTAGTTAGTTTTTATTCTTCTACCAACACCAGAACAAAATTTTTAGGCATTAAGTAATCGTTTATTTTTGAACATTATATTTGTGATATATGTAGTTTGGATCACATGATTCCTTTTATGTTAAAATTTGTAGCTATGCAAGAATAAATTAATTTGTCTATATTTTTAAAATTTCTATAATTTCAAATTTTATGATAAAATTTCTCATCAATATTGTTACACTAAATAGTTATCTGAAAGTGACAATTATGATCAAAAGTTGTATCGTCGTAATATCATTTATATCAATTCATAAATTTGTGTTATAAAAGGTATCAATTAATAAATAAGTTTGGCATCATTATATATAATTCACTAATTACCATCCAAAAAGACAGTGTCCTAATATGTGGTCTTTTCTCACTGCGTATTTTGCATTTGTATGAACCGTTGGAAGAAGTATATAGTGACAGTTACAAACATGTCACTCTTATTTTTTAAATAGCCCAACCTGAATTAATGACTAATTAAAAAATATCTATTACTAAAGAATAATACTAACGTCTTACCTAAGCGTCCCTGTAGCTATTACTTTTTATACCGACCATTATCAAAACCATCACTGTTCGCAATAGGGATGGTACATATATGATGGATAACCAAACTGTTAGTATAAGATGTAGGGATAGAAAAGTTGGTTAAAGGGAAAGATATTTATCGTGACTAAATGGCTTATTCCTTGTAGTGCTTCAAATAAAATTTTCATTACAAATCTTGAACCCTCTACATTTTGGGTAAACGGACTAGATTCAATCTCTATTATGATTAGTACCATTTTTAAGGTAAGAGATTATTCAATCTCGATTAAGATTATAACCATGTTTAAGGTAAGAAACCCCTTCAATATTAATAGAAAGAAAAGGACAAGCTCCCAATGGTGGGATGAGCTCTGATGAGAGGAATTTGGAAGAATTCTCCCTCCTGAAGAACAAATTGATACACAACAAATTTGCTCTTCAAATTCTGATCACCGCTTTCCTTTAATGGTAGATCTTCTTCTTTAAGGTTTTTAGTATCATCCATATAGTATCATCCGTATTAGCTCTCTTTCTTTATTATCTGTATCTCATTTTCTGTTACGAAGCTATTAGATGAATGTGTGATTGTATATACTATGTGTTGTGTAAGGCTTCATTGAATCTTTAAGAGAACATACATGAAAATGGAGGTGGTGGCAATGTCTCGATGGTCTGTATAAAAGGAATTGATTGTTTTGGAACAATCATCCATTGCAAAAACTATATCTGTTTATTGTGACGATGATGGAGTCATTCAATCGGGTATACATGTGTTTGAATTTAGGTTCCTTATACAGTTTGATTTAGCTTTTTAAGTTTTTAGGATTTAATTTTAAAAGATTGTGAAGAAATTAACGTGATTGTTCTATACTATTTACTGGTTAGGTGAAAAGCATGGTATGTACGGTTCATCTAATTTAGTGATCTATATTGCATATTAGAAATCATTCAGTCTATCTTCTGCTAGTTTAGTTAAAATCAAGAAGTTATTGGAAAAGGGTGTTAATAAACCAACTCTTGAGGGAAGATATTTGTCTGTTTCAATTGATGCCTTCGAATGTGCAAGGAGCCTTTTTGGCAATCCAGACATAAGGAACTCCTTTACCTTATCTACTAAGTCTCATGTCACTTAGAATCCAGAAAAATAATGATTTCTTTTTCTTTTCAATGGAATAGGTGTGAAACTTTATTTATTGTTTTGTCTATAAGAATTGTTAAACTTCTAATTAAAACCTTGTATTACTTACCATATATCATTTTTATTATCTTTTTTGTAAGAATCATATATCATTATATTACAAAATTCATGTTAAAACTATTTGAAAATTTTGTTACACAATATAAATTTGTCACATATTCAAAGAGAAAAAATAAAAAGTATAAATTTATATAATATTAATTAATTTTGAGATTATAGTTCCATAAATTATTTAAATGATTTGACATTTTTGAGAGCTAAATTTATTTTTACACTTAGAATAATTGTCAATAATATTAAATTTGAGTTTTCTTAAAGGGAACATGTTCACAAACTGATCAAGTCAAAGTTAGTGAATTCATAATTACAAATAAGAAAGTTATTTTGTTATTAAGCATTTGGTGACAATTTCCAAAAATCGTCACCAAAAGTCACCCATTCTGGATGATTGATGAAATCACCGCCAAAGGCTTACAATTGGGAGATGCGTCACCAAAAGATAAGCAACTTGTGACATTTCCAAAACATGTCACCAAAGGATTACCATTTGGCAATGATTTTTTAAATCTTCGTAAAAAAAAAGTAGCCAAAGGTCCTTTTGTTGTAGTAACATACCCCACGTGTCAGCAGGATTTCTACTAGGCATTATTTTTGAATTTTAATTTTTTTTGAAAATTAAAAAATATTTTAACTCAAAAGATGTAATTTAATAATCAGCTTCCTCATTCTAAATAAACTTCATGGTTAGTTAAGCTAGTGTATAGTGTATGTTAGTCCTACTTATTGTAGGGATGTAAAATAATTGATTTCCTTAAGGGATAAAATTTGATTAACAATTAAGATATATGGTACTTCTATATTATCAATTAATATTTTATAATTTCTTCGCATTTAATATTTAATAAACAATCATTTTATTAGTATGTCATAAATATATGCTCAATAATTGAGCTTATATATATTAGTCTAGATGGCATTCCTTCCGTTGTAACTTTTGATGTTAGTTCGAACCCAATAACACTAGAATCACAATTCAAGATAATTTTATATCATTATTCAACTGATACTATAATATATAATTTTTTATAACACTAAATAAATGCATAAAGTTCTTTGAAAACAAAGTCAAACTATCGAAAATATCTTTTAGGTTATTGCATATCAAAAGGTGTTTTGTTATAATTATCGCTAATATGTTTTTATTCTAGTATAGTTGTTATTAATACGTCATTTTGATGGAATTATAATAGATATGAACTAATAGCAATATCTTAAGTGGATAAGAAATTTACAACTAGTTTTGTGACATTAATTTTCTCTGCTACTAACTATTTGTATGTGTTCGAGTACTCTATCCCTAATTCAATGTTATTTACTTAACCAAAGGACTACATCATACTATTAAGTACTAGTAAAAGGGAAAGGTCTGTTAGCTCAAGGCTTTCTAAATTAATGATTTTGATGATAACAATCAATAACAATTAGTTTCAAAATTCAACTTTATTTGGATTTATTCAAAAAGATAAAGATGTTAAAAGGATTATATCTTTTATTTAGCTATTTAAAATAAAAGGACAAATGCTTCTTATTTTGCAGGATTGTTTTAACAAACTTATTTGATTATTTAGATACAGTCCCACTAAATCTGGAATGGATAAGCTCCTATCATTTCTGTATAAGTGAAGGATCCTGCTATTTCCTCTATTCAATAGTCGGCTCTAAGATAAAAACAAATATTTATTCAAACGTTTGGATTTTTAAAGATACTACCAAAGATGATATCAAAGATACTTTTAAAGGGATTCAAGGCAGATTCAGTTAGTTAAATAATTAAGCAAAGGCTCGTTAAAGAGAACGCCTATTTAACGAAGAGCTACTACATTCACAAAGCATACAAGATTTCCTAAAATTCAATATTCTTGAAAGTCATATCCATAACAAATCTTCTGTGCCTTAGAAAAGGAAAATACTCTACTGAGAGAGATTGTTATTTTTCGAAGTTCACATTGAGCAAATTCTATTTTTATTTGATGAGAGCTTGTAGAGGCTAGCTAACTACTATTAATATAGAAGGTTGAAGATTCTTGAAAAATATGTACTTGTGAGCTTCGAGAGGCTCACCAAATCACTACTTAGAGATTTATTAGTGAATACTCAAGTTGGATACTTGGGGACTAGATGCAGGCTTCGTTATAAGCCGAACCAATATAAATTGGTTGTGTCGTTCTTTCTTTTTCCTTAACTTTTAACTTTTAAATTTTCGTATTTTAGTTACTATTATTTTGATTTGAAGAAGGTTTCTTTCAGTTTAAAGCTTGACAAGCTACTTTCATTTTATTAGGTTCCTTCTGTTTTTTAAACTTTAATAGGTTCCTATTGTTTTAACAAGCTCCTATCATTTATACGAATTGAAAGTAACTTGAAAAAATTTTCAAGTCACACACAATTCACTCCCTCTTGTATGTGTTTGCTTTATCATTTGGTATCAGAGACTTGGTTTCACGTTTATGGTGTTTTACAAGATGTGATAGATCATGGAAAACAATACGAGAAGTCTTGAAGGTAGTCTATTATAAAGCCTCCTTATTTTAATGGAAACAACTATTAATATTAAAAGGAAAGAATGATAATTTATCTTTAATTTATGGACATTAAAGTCTGGAAAGCTATCAAAATGGGAGATATAGTTCCTACTACTAATAACATAGAATTATGAACTTATGCTAATAGAAGAAATGCATAATTGAATTCTAAAGCAAGACAACATCTGAATTGTGCACTCTCTTCAGAAGAGTATGAAATGATTTCCTACTGTTCTACAACAAAAGAAATGTGGAACAAACTTTAGATTACCTTTGAAGGAACAAATGGGGCAAATAAACATAGGATAAGTCTTTTAGTACATCAATATGAAACTATTTACATGAAATAGGGAGAGACCATAGATGAATTCTTTAAATGATTCAACAACATCATCACAACTTTGAAGAACTTTGGATATATATATATATATATATATCCCAATGATGAGCTCGTAACAAAAATCTTGAGGTCATTATCAAAGGATTGGAGACCCAAAGTGGTTGCTCTAAAAACTGCAAAGGATCTAGACATTATCTCATTCGATTGGCTAAGAGAAAATTTGATGAAGGATCCTCTTATAGAAGAGGAATGACTCTAAAATCTGATGAATCAATTCCATTAAATGGTGATGAAAGCAACACTTAGTTGTAAATAGATGGAGATGGCGAATTCAATTTAAAGTCAGAAAGTATGCACGCTTCTACAAAAAGAAACTAAAAAAGAAAATAGAACGAAATAAGAAAATCACAAACAACAGGTTCTTGTTAAAAGGCAACAACAGCAGTAACAATACACAAAATAATTAAATCATATGCTGTCATTGTAAAAAGCCTAGACATACCAGATTAGAATGTCCCCTTCTTCAAATGAAAAAACAGAGAATAGAAAATCCAGAAAGCAATCTACGACTGCAGTTTGGCCTGATGAAGATTTTGAAAACTTTAATGAAAAAGAATTTGAAAAAGTAAACAATGTCTACCTTATGGTTAATTAGATATGCTTTAGAACAGTTATAAGAGAAAATAAATGGATAGTTGACAGTGGTTGTTCAAGTCATATGATAGGTGAAATATCACATTGCAGCTATATTGAAAGCAAAGACGGAGGTAATGTTGTCTTTGTTGACAAAAGCAAGGCAAAGGTCATAAGAATTGGTAAAATTGGCGCTTTTAATTCTACTTTTATAGATAATGTTCTCTATGTTGATGGTTTGAAACATAACCTACTGAGTGAAAGTCAATTATGTGATAAGAGATATAGTCACTTTCTATGCATCTCATTGTGAAATAATTGATAATAATGATAACATTGTGTTTGTTGCAATTATACCAAATGGATGTCAAAAGTGTTTTTCTAAGTGGATACATTAATGAGGAAGTCTTTGTTAAGTAACTTCTAGGTTTCGAGAATATAGACCATCCATATTATGTGATGAAGTTGACAAAAGCATTGTATGGTCTAAATTCAGGCTCTTCGAGTATGATATGACAGGTTAAGTAACTTCTTGCTTGAGAATGACTTTGAAAGAGGAAAGATAGATAAAACTCTATTTATTAAGAGGAAGAAAAATGATTTACTTATTGTTCAAATATATGTTAATAACATAATATTTAGTGCTACTGATCCATCTTTCTATAAAGATTTCTCAACTTTAATGTACGGGGAGTTTGAAATGAGTATGACGGGATAGTTATGTTTCTTTCTTGGATTGCAAATTAAGTAAACAGAAAAAGGAATATTCATTAGCCAAGACAAGTACACAATGGAAGTTATTAAGAAATGTCATTTTGAAAATGACAAACTGATGGGAACTCCAGTGCATGTTAGAACTAAGCTTGATAAGGATGAATCTGGCAAAGCTATTGATGAGACAAAATAAAGAGGAATGATTAGTTAACATCTATATTTCACAAGTTTAAGAGCTGATATTATGCTTAGCATGTGTCTTTATGCACAATTTCAGTCAAATCCTACCATCAAACAGTCAAGAGGATCTTTCGTTATCTCTTTGGAACTATGGACTTTGGTTTATGGTATCTAAAAAATGACTTGTTTGACTTAGTTGGCTATTGTAATGTAGATTATGCAGGTGATAAGGTTGATAGGAAAAGAATAAGTGGCTACTATCAATTTCGTGCAGGAAGTTTAGTTTCTTGGTCCTGCAAGAAACAAAATTACATAACACTCTCTATAACTGAAGCTGAATATATAGCAGCAACTAGTTGTTTTGCACAAATATTATGGATGAAACATCAACTTTAGGATTTTTCTTTAAACTTTAATCATATTCCTATATTATGTGATAGTACAAGTGCAATTAACCTATCCAAAAATCATATACATCATTCAAGGACTAAGCATATAGAAGTTAAACATCATTTTCTTAAAGATCGTGTCTTAGAAGGCCTATTGAACTATTGCATGTTAATACTGAAAATCAAGTAGCTGATACTTTCACTAAGCCACTTTCAGAAGATAAATTTTGTTTGTTAAGAAAGAACTTGGTATGTGCATATTATTTGACATTTAAATATATTCGAAGATGTTATGCTAGTTTCGTCTATAGATATTATTAAGCTTCTTCTAATAAGAAGGTCCCTATCATGTCAAACGGGTTACCTAGAAGGCTCCTATAGTTCAAACTGGGGCCTTTATCAGTTAAAAAGGGAAAAGTAATTTTTATTCTGAAAATCGTGATCACTGAACGATGTCGTTTTAGTTTATGAAAACACACATGTTGTTCTGAAAACTTTTTGTACGTGACTGATAGAAGATACAAAAGAGATTATATCTCTAAGAATGTGTATGGACCTTCATCTTCACACAAAACCATCTCCTAGAAATCGCCTCTTAGAAACCATTTCCTAAAACTCATTTGGTTTATATCAAGAATATTCCTTCTTCTTATCTTCAACATTTATTGTAGCTCACTTTCTTCTCTCTTCAGTAAATCTTAGCATCCTTTATTTTTTGATAATGGCACGAACAATGTTCAAGGTCCAAAAGAAATCTTTGACATCTACTACTAGCTATTGTGAAACTCTCCACCATGAATAAGATTCTGAAACTCTTGTTTTTGAATCTTCTTCTTTGTCACCAATAATTGGATTGCTAAACACTTCTGCTAAACCTATTTCTGTCACTTCTATCAAAACACCTCAAGTTTTAGAAGCATCCATTTAGGAAACTTTATACGAGAGAAAGAAAAAGATTTTTGCTTTGTTGTCTCTTCTTGAAGAATCAGGTTCTTATTCATCCACTGGATAGAATAAATCAACTATCAAGTAACAATATGTTTCTGACTCTGGTGAAGAAAGTTTTGATGACTTAAACCCTAACTTATTAGAAAAAGAAAAAGAAGCAGAAGAATAAAAAGAAAAAGGAGAAGATAAATCTTCAAGTGAAGAAGACTATACTCTTATGAGAAGAGTTTCTAGTAAGGGGGCGTTAATGAAGAAGGTACAATTTCATTCTTCTTTAGTTTCAAGACCTCCATCACCTTCTCCTTCACTGCCCACTCTCACTCTACCTACTCTAAAACCTAATATCTCTGCATCTCCACTATTGACTACTCCTTGAATTGTTTCCACGGGTGAAAAATTGCCTAAAGAATGTTGGATCATCTTTGATGATGATTCAGATGAAGAGCCTGTTCGGTTGCTAAAAAGACTAAGAACCAGATGAAGTCTCTTAAAGCATGATGAGAAAATGCCTGAAAAAGAAAAGAACCCTGATGTTGAACCGAGGGAAGAAGAAACATCTTAGAAAAGAAAGAGAAGAAATAAGAAAAGGAAAGGCGCCTATGATTGAAGAACTTGTAGAGGATCCTACTGTTTGGGATGAACCAATTTTTGAAGAAAATTTGTTTGAAGAAATTCCCAAGACCAAATGGTCAAAGAACAAGAAAGCCTTGGTACAGAAGAAAGGAGAGCCTTTAGCATCAGTCAAGATTTTTCAGTCAATGAAAGCTGAAGCAAGATACAAAAGGTGCTACAAAAAGAGAAAGGTGGCTACTGGATGCATTCTACCTCTACTCATGTTCGATGAAATTGGTATGCCCATTTCTCCTTATTTTCTTGTTAGTAAATTTTTTTAAAATTGGATGAGATAATGTGTGATTATTTAGTTAGATCTTTTTATACCTATATGAGAAAAGATGTAGCTGATGGAAAATTGGCCATTGTTTCTTAGGTACATGAGTGTGAGATTCTTTTAACTGAGGAAAATTTGAGCAACTTGTTAGATATATAAAGCTCCTTAGGTAGAAATGACTTTTCTTGTCAAAAATGGGATATTGCTAATCTTGATCTAGGATAAGTTGTTGACTTCATTTGCTTGCATACGGGAGAATACACAAGAAGGGAGACCTTGATGTAAACAATTAGATCTAGTGCCATGTGCCTTGCATCATTATCTGCCACTTCAATTTTTCCAAGAAGTAACTCAGTGGAAAGATGTAGTCTTCTGGACACTTATATGGTCAACAACTTGTTAAAGGCAATAAGATGAACCTCCTAGCCATGATTTTGATATTTATTGTGGATAAAGGAAGTCATAAGAACATTACAGGAGGGTTGCCTTATAGAATGTTGTTGACCAAATTTTCGCCTACTATGATGTATCTTTTGATGGTTTGGAATGGTCTACACCTGCTAAGTTTCATTCTTCCATTCCTTATTAATTTGGATATAAGTCAAAGGACAATGTCTGGGTTGAAAAGAAATCAGAAAGAATAGCAACTGTCTTAGGTCCTGCCCCACTACAACAGCCTCCTCCTCTAGCACAACAACCTCCTCCAAAAACTAACAGTTTGGATATTCAATAACAACTGAGGGAGATTAGAGTAAATCAGGATCAAGTGCACAATTAGGTTAAGGACATGCAAAATCTTTTCGTGTTCTTATTAAATATCTTAAAGAATACTTTCCTTAAGACACATACATTTTTCTGCTAATGCTTTTTCTGACATTGATATGACTATTTTTTGGTGCTTTCTGGCTTATAAAAATTTGTGATATCTGTCTGTTACTAATGTTGCTTTTGTATATTTTATGATACTCTGAATGCTTTAAAGTGATCTATTGACTTTCTGCCCTTCTTTTTGATAATGACAAAGGTGGATAATACTGAGAGATATATTTTGATTTTTTTTTGTGAAATTAGATGCCAATTAGATGCTTGACGTATTGGATTTTTAATTTTCAAACAATAGACTTCTACTATTTAGCACTAATAGAAGGCTCCTTCTCATCAAGATTATAGTAAGGTAGATTATAGTAAGGTCTTATTTAAAATTTTCACCATTATTTAAATCTTTCACTGTTATTTAAAGTTTTTTTTAAAATATATATTATTGCTTGTCATGATAAAAAAGGGGAGATTGTTAGCTCAAGACTTTCTAAATTAATGATTTTGATGATAACAATCAATAATATTTAGTTACAAAATTTAAATTTATTTGGATTTATTCAAAAAGATAACGATGTTAAAAAGATTATATCTTTTAGTTATTTGTTTAAAATAAAAGGATAAACGTTTCCTATTTTGTAAGAATTGTTTTAATAAATTTATTTTATCATTTAGATACGGTCCTACAAAATCTGGAATGGAGAAGCTCCTATCATTTTTGTATAAGCAAAGTTTACTCTATTCAACGGTCGGCTCTAAGATACAGTCAAATATTTATTCAAACATTTGGATTTTGAAGATACTACCAAAGAAGATATCGAAGATACTTTTTAAAGGGATTCAAGGCAAATTCATTTAGATAAATAATTAAGCAAAGGCTAGTTGAAGAGAACGCCTATTAAAGAAGAGCTACTGCATTCATAAAGCCTACAAGATTTCCTAAAATTCATCAGTAGCATCAATATTCTTGAAATTCATATCCATAGCAAATACTTTATGCCTTAAAAAGGGAAAATATTCTATTAAGAGAGACTATTACTTTTTTAAGCTTTTATTGAGCAAATTATATTTTTATTTGTTGAGAGCTTGTAGAGGCTGGCTAAATACTACAAGTGTGGAAGGTTGAAGAACCTTGACAAATATATACTTATGAGCTTGGAGAGACTCCTGAAATCACTACTTAGAGATTTATTAATAAAATATTTAAGTTGGATACTTAGGGATTGGACATAGGCTTCATTATAAGTTGAACCAATATAATTGGCTATGTTGTTCTTTCTCTTTTCTTAACTTTTAAATTTTCACATTTTAGTTACTGTTATTTTCATTTGCACAAGGTTCCTTTCGTTTTAAAGCTTAACAGGCTCCTTTTATTTTAGTAGGCTCCTTATGTTTTTTAAACTTTAACAGGTTCCTATCGTTTATACGAATTGAAAGTAACTTGTAAAAATTTTCAGGTCACACACAATTCACTCCGCTCTTGCGTGTGTTTGCTTTATTAAAGTCATGCTAATTGTGTCATTAGATTTAAAAAGTTCTACTATGGTTGGTTAAGACTTGAAATTGTCTAGCATCCCTGGCGTCACTCTGCGCTCCAATGTCTTAACTCTTCTTGTATTTGTAGTGATTCTACCTATGCAACTAGTACAATATCAACCACAAACCTCAAACTTGATCAACGATGGATAAATCAAAAAATCAATTCTCAAGGATGATCATTTTCGTTTAGAATTATCTTAGCATGTTTTTTCTCTCAACTCTCTCTCTCTCTTAGAGAAAGCTGACTCAGGTGGAGGACTATGTATCTCCTTTTACTCTCAAATATATACTGAGGTTGATGAGCTTCGCAAAGGATTAATATCTTCAAATCTTATCCGTTTATAGCTGTAAATATATTGCTTCCTAATGATTTGATTGTGATGAAAGAAATTAAAAAGTGCGCATTCATTTCACTGAATTTTTTCGAGTTGGATTTCAAATGTTTACCCCATATCCCTTGAAATGTTCATCACTAGCCCTAGATTTTGTGGTTAAAATGTAATATAAAACAGTCTCGAAAGCATCGAGATTTTGTAGTGGTATGTTTTCTTTGAAAAAAAATCTTATTTACGGGATCCACATCTCAAGACTTTATATGTTAGATGCATAAGAATTTAAACATGAAAACAAGAAAATATGAAAAATACGGAAATGCATAAACTTTAAGCGTATAGAAAGTAAGCTTAAGGAGCAGTAACATCACCAACTTAGCTACCAGCCTTTAAAAACATCATACCATTTCTTAAAATTTACTGAAAGCCACAAGTGCTCATTTCGTACTGGTACACAAATATATAATTCCACATGGGAAGGCAGCAAACACACACTACCATCCGAAGAAAGACAATTATATATATATATATATATATAGACACACACACACTCACAATAATCACAATAAATTACTTATTTTAAATTGGTATTGAATGGATGCCTATATATTTATATATAGCTTTTAACCATTTTTAACAATGTATGAATCAACGTTCTTGGTAAGATTGACAGCCAAATCCTGAAAGTTTTTAGGGTCTGGGACGTCGTCTTCCACTGTTTCTTATTCCCAAGTCCATCCAAGCTACCCTAATGATTTGGAGGATAACTTTAAAGCTTTTGTGAAGATTCAACACTTCTCCTTCTATAGTTGTAGAAGTTATCGTCTTGTTTTCTTCATCAACTTCAAATTTCCTTTTTATAGTCTGTAATTTTCCATCTTGAAGAGGAAAAAAAATAATATTCCAGCAATAAAAGAAATGAACTGCTCACTTTGATCATACATTACCTAGGTTGTAAGTCCATGTCTTGATTGTGCCTGCATAATCGAAATCCCCATCATGAATCTCGACACCGTGCACGTTCTCAGAAGAGGTTCTGGGTACTATTTGTGCTTTAACCCTGTATGTGTTAAAGAATTTATCAGCTTGTGAACTGATCTCAACTTCAATCTGCAGCTTAGAAATATCAGCCATAATGGTACCAAATAATGTATCAAGAATCTCAAGTATAGGTTACAGTTGGAAAGACGGTGCCAAATAATGTGCCAAATAATGAGGCTTGATGTTCCCCTTAAATAAACAAATCACCTTAGTAGAATGTCCTCTTCAATTCAATCCTACGATTAGTGATAATGATACTAAAGCTTTTATACGACAACATGTACATGCCTGATTGTACATCTTGTGCAATTATTGAAATGTTAGTTCGAGGTAAATCAGTAGAGCTTTATTTCTCACGAAAACTCAGTACTCAGTCTCAACAGTGTAACATCTCGATAAATTATTCTCTTTTTCAATGTACCAAGTAGTTTTTTTAATGTGTTTTCCGGTTTGGGTATATCAACTAGGCAAAATTAGATTAAGCAATCTATGAACATTTTGATTATAAATTGTTATCAATATTGGGATGACAAGAAGGCTATTGGCTTGATCTCTTTTTTGACCGACTTTTCATTTTTCAATCAATTTTTTCGTATTTTTATTACAACTATATTAGTGATAATAGGATGACAAGAATATCTTATTTTTTATTCACTTTCTCCTCTTTAGTTTAACACATTTCGATTGTGACTATTACTAATATTAGGACTTCATTTAATCTATAAAGTAACACATGTTGTATGTTAAAACAATGGAGTTGCAACTCAATCTTTTATCTGAATCAATTTTTCTCCCAAGCCATTCCAATTATTAGTGTCATTCCCACTATTAACTCTGTTATTGAAGTCAGGAGCAATTTTTAAAGAGATTTTAAGGCAAAAGTTCAACTGATTTCATGGAAAAGTAAGCATCGATTTTCACAATAATTTTAAAATATTGAAATATAAATTGTTTTCTATATAAATTATTTTTTTACGAGACATCTGTTCTATTTATAAAATTTTAATAGAGGTAGTTCATTCAAATTAATTAAGCCTATTTACAATGTTAAGATCTACAAAATAATATATTAGGAGTAATTATTTAGTGGTCAATCTCATCACGTCAGCACAATTTTAAGGCAAAACTTACTATAATATAAAAAGAGAAGGAAATTCACATACGAAAAAGAAAAATTAACATTTTACGGAAATTTTTTTTATATTTTTGTTAAATTTTATATAGAATAAAAAGCTATTTTTTCTCATAAGTATAATTTGTTATCGTCATTTTAAAAAAAATTAACTTCAAATTTTCAATTTTTTAATTAAAAATAACAAAGTTTGAGTGTAATGGACAAAAAATAAATATTTAATTTAATTTAACAAAAATATAAAGTACACAATGTTAAAGTTGTTCCAACTTTAAAGAGAGCGTTCAGTTTTTCCTTCCTTTCTCGGATATTTTTACTTTCTTTTCTTGTTCAATTGGCTTTGAGCTTAACCTTAGTTAACCTTTTTTAAGTGAGATAAAGGTTGTAGGCAAAAATTTTCATGCTTAAGATCAAAAAGAAAAGAATAAGATCTAGCGAGTGAGATGCACGAGTGTAGTTGGCTCCTTCGTTGATGGCCTACTTTCCCCTTCCCTTTAGTAGCTCACCAAGCTACTAAATTCTTGTCCTTTTATCCTTTCTTTCCGATAGCCTCTCACTCCCATAATAATTAAGCCCCTTTAATTCACTCTCAATTTTTTCATAATCCCTGATTCTCTACACGCCTGCCGGACCTACCAAACCTTTCTGTGCTTCACCTCTAGAACCTACTCTTTCTAACTGGCTACCGGCAGCGAGAAGCCTTTATGTCAGATTCTATGAGAGGGCACTCCTTTGGAAATGTTTAAATACATTCGTTAGGCCTCAACTTTTGATTCTTAAATGGTCTCTCCACCTATTAAAATCCTGAAAATAGGGTAGCAAGGTAAACAGCATTGTAGGCTGATTCAAAATAGCGAAGATTAGGTCTTAACAAAACTCTTATCACAGAGGAGGATTTTTATTTATCCAAATTCACTTATAAAACCAGCATGATTAAAGTGTTAAAGCAAAGTCCCTAGCACGTAAATGGAAATCCCTTATGCTCTAAAGGTGAAAATCAGGTATAATTCTAAATCGAAATATCATGAACAATATTTTATTGATATAGGTTAACTTTCACAACATGCTATTAAAATATTGGTTGACTATTACTCTGAGCTACTTGACGAGCTCTACAAACAAACCTTTATGCTTATATGAGAACACTACTGAAACAAAAAGGATATGTTATGCCAGAGTTTGCCTTGAGGTGGACCTGCAAATGAAGTTACCTGAAATGATGAATCTTAAAAGGCTGGATGAAGAACGGTGATTAGTGGAGTCTAAAATCTCCATGTCCTACTAGTGGAAGCCTATCAAATAACTACATCAAAAGCTTGGAAACTAACTAGGGAGAAGTTTATCACATATGGTTATAATGAGTTGGATCATCCTTAAGGATCGTTTAGCTTATGGGGAATTCTAAAGACACTATAGCTCCTTTTGAGAAATAGAAAATTAAGGAGATTACAGAAATGAAAAAGGACCCAACCATGGTTAATATAGAGATCCTTGATTCGGAGACTCTTGATGAGTTGTTTTTTAAAGCTTGGTTATTAGATCCAACATTAGATAACCCTTAACTCCTTAACTCCTGCAACACAACATACCTTTTTAGGGCAAGGAAAGAATGATAGTATCTTAATCAACTCCAATAGACATTATATTAGATAAGCTAAAGAAAGCACCTTAATCCTCACTAGAAGGAAATCAACTAAAAAAACTAAAAAAGAAAGGGACAACCCTCAAATCCTTTGAATGTTCATAGTTACAAAAAAAAATGTAAAAAGACTAAATTGCCTTATTAAATAGCAAATATTCAATGACTTCCTAATCAATAGAAGGTCCATTTGATTGGTGTTATAGAGACTTAAAAAAAGGCCACTTTCTTTAAGTAAGGCCAATAATTTTTGAAAAAAAAAGGGCACTCAATCACTAACTACTAAACCCATTATAATGGAAGAATATTGGTAGCTTTTGACCCTAAGTAAGTCTGAATTGAAAATAGTCAGATATACACCAATTTAGCCATATGAAGGTAACCTTAATTAGAGTCAATACCTTGGCTAATATTACTTTTGTTTATGCACATAATTTAGCCTTTCAATGGTAGCATTATATTATAGCCTTAAGTTGCTTCCTTTAACAACCTTTGGCTTGTCCGTAGGGATTTCAACAATAATCTTTATGTCCATAAAGTAAATGGCATATGCTTGATTAAAGATAATGTAAATGATTTCAAAAAATTCTTATATAAGATTGGAATTAAGGACTTCATATATATTGGACATCAATACACATGAAGTAATAAGAAAGAAGGCAACCTACAACTTAGAAAAAAGTTGTATATTACACTAGTTAACTCGACTTGACTCTCTCACTTCTCATTAAGTGGATACCACTTTCCTCTCCTTTATGGTCAGGCCATTACCTAATTAAAGTTCATATCAACACCTACTTTAATAGTAGGATATTTCCTTTTAGATTTAAAAATTATCCAGTGAACTACTCGAACTATAAGCAATTGTCTAAAAGGGTGCTAATTTCATTATCATTGGATTTGAATCCTACAAATGCGTGAGAAGACTTTCTACAATCAAACAAGAGCTTAAAAATTTTAACAAAATTTTAGTAATAACACTCTGCATATGATGAAGACCTCTAGGAATCGTTTATTAGCTCCCAAAGGTAAACTCTCCTCTAACCGAAGGGATAAGTGTCTCTTAATACTAGAAAAACTTGGTCTTTCTTGTTATATGGAAACATTAGGTACATATAGATCCCTTTTAAGGTAGAGATCAATAGTTCAATAGTTCAAGCATGATGATAGAAACATGAAGTTCTTCCACAACTCCATTCTTAATATAAACAACATCAATAGTATCAGTTCTCTTGTAAACAATAATATAGAAATCCATTATGGATTAGGAGAACCTGGAAATCTTGGATTTTATTTTTTAAAAAACATTTTACGGAGCTATAAAGGAATTATCTCAAGCCTTTATGAAATTAAATCCTTTATAACTTACTCTATCACTAATGACCGCGTAAAATTTCTCTCCAAGCCATTTATGGGAGTTGATATAGAAAGAACTTTGTTCAAGATTGATACAAATAAATCCCTAAGACTAAATGGGTTGAATGCATTCTTTTTTTAATTATCTTGAAGCCTTAAAGGAGAAATTTTCTTAAGTGTAATTATGAAGTCCTTCTTTCTAAGCTAGCTACTGAAAGCATTCAATAAGATATCATATGTCTTATACCTAAGGTCTAAACTATTATTGATCTCATCAAGCTGGTAGCTTGCAACATTTACTAATGCTTTTTTAGGACAAACCTAGAATTGATCATGGTTATACCCAACTCTTTCAAAGGCTCTCAAGTCTCTCCATTAACAAAAACAAGATAAACATTATTGCCTCAAATGTTTCCACTAACTTTGCATCAAAAAATACCATTCTCATAGGCTTTATATACTCCAACACTCTTTCAAATAATTAGGAATCCCAAATATTAGGCTTAAGATTTACACTTATAAACTGCTAACTCCTCTTTAATGAAATAAATAAAAAAAGAAGTCAGTATAATATATTCCTATCTTTTGTTGTCATATTACAACTTATCAACTATATTTTTTTTTAGCTTCCAAGTGTACTAGTATTCACATCTTTTCCTATCCTTCAACTTAACTAAATCCATTGAGAGACTGCTAAAGGATTTCTTATAGTTTGAAAATCAAAATGTAGCATCCTATGTTAAAGTCAAATGAGAAGATGCCTGTAAACCTAATGTCTAAAAAGGGTTGGTAGTTAAAGCTATAATAATAATGAAGATGGTTCTATTAGCTAAAATGAAAACTATGTACAGATCAAGAACCCCTTATAGGTGTAAAGGATATGCATTTAATCCTTAAAAGGTAAGAGTTTTTGGAGAATCCAAGCTAAAACCAACACCTCTTAGACATTCATATATATTCTAAACCTTAGAGATAGATTAATGTTGACATCAAGAGTTTTGTCAAAATGGAGAGAACACATGGCGGTAGGATATAAATTAGTATAAACTAGGCCCTCTATATAAATAACTTAATCCCAGATCCTTGATGCCAAGTATTCCAAAAACTATAAGATTTAAGACTATTATCTAAAGAAGCAGATGGTCTTCACTAATAGATCATAAAAAAGGCTATTTGGAAATCATTATAACTTGCCTAATTACAACCATAAACTTGACATTACAAATATAATTATTTGATTTAAGGTATAACTTGGACAAGTTCACTAATTAGTCATACAATAATTAGTGATAATATACCTAGATTTTATAAGTTAGATCTTGTCTAGTTTTCAAAAAGCATGCATAACGCATCCTTTATGCTTTGACTAGCATTAAGGAGCAAATTAAACACCAAGTATAAATTATAATTTGGTTTTTATTAATTTCCATGAATTTTTTTGAGTGTTAATACTTAAAAATAATATGTAATAAGTTGCAAATGCTTTGTAATATATATTTCCTAGTAAAAGATTAGTCCTATATTATTAAATGGTCAAGAAAGATTCAAAGTAGAACAATAAACATTCAGAATAATTTAAAGTTGTACGATATATGCTATATAAAAGGAGAAGATTAGCAGAATCTTCAGAGACAAATTGATGGATCAAACTGTTCTCTCAAAAGAAAAGCTTTTATGAATAAATAGATCCCTCCTGACTATCAGAATTAACGATATAAAACAACAAAGACATGATAGGAAGATAGAACATTAAGAAGCTACTGATAAGATGTTATTCGGTTATGATAATTGGATTTATCTCTTTTATTTTAGCTTAATTTTGATGCTTAAATGGGAAAATTAACTTTTATTTTATTTTAGGAGATGACAAATGGAGAATAGATCAAATTGGAGTATTCTTTGTCAAAATCACACATTTTGGAAAAATAGACAAATTATTATAGTAGACAAGGCGAGATCACACCTAATGCTAAATTCATCCTAATAGTTTGAATTCAATTAGGAAACTTATTTCTAGCAGTTTTATATAGGGATTTGGATTTGTTTAGATAAATCTCTGCAAGATAGAGGGAAGTTAATTTTAGAAAAGGAGAGGAAAGCATTCTTCACTTTTCCATATCACCCTATTTTTGTTTCTTTGTAATTTTCTCTTTATCTTTCAACTTTTTTTTTCGATTTTTACTATTGGAACTAAAGCCGTGTGTGTCTAATTCCAAATATTTTGATTCAAGGGGATTCAAAACTCTAGTTGTAACCTTGTGAGGTTTTATTCTAAACATATATTTTTTTATTTCAATTCAAGTATTTCTTGTTTTATGTTCTTTTATTTCATGAGTAATCAATATTGATTAATTTAAAAAATTAATTTGATAATGATTATTCTATATCTTTCCATGAATTTTGAGATCCATAATTGTCATGAAGGATTGGAACAAGTAACAAGTATGTTATTTATTAAGTTGCATATTTGACTTATGAGAAACAAGAAAAGTAAATTAAATAGTTGTAGTTATTTCAATTATTTAATTTGTGGCATTTAGTCTTTTTTACTAAGTTTATTGCTACCATTTAATTAATATCGAATGCTATCATACCTAATCAATTGATAATAAGTTTTGGTTTGAATGATAAGTTTGAGCCAACTAATTTAGGAAAATTTGAGACTTATTATGACTATCCTAATAAGTTACAAACAAACTGCATAAATTATGAAAATTATTCTTTTTATATCAATAATCAATATTATAATTATATGACATATTTTCCTTGAATTAGAGTTAATTAAAATTGAATTTCTCAATCTTTATTTTTAGTTGATTATTTTGATTCTTTGTTAATTTTATCTAACTAGTTAATTAATCATAAACCCCCATATTGATTGGAAAATTGAAATTAAGAAACTAGTTATTTCTCTTGGGAATCAACCTACTTCCACAATACTACAAAATTTTAGTGAATCTTAATTAATTTTAAGGGTTTTAACAATCCAATCAAAAATTTCACGTCATTGTAGGGGAACTATTTTAGTTTCTTAGTTTCTTTATGTTATTTTACAGTTTACTGCTAATCTTTTGTCTTGTATGACTTATTTTTCCAAGGTACCTGAATTGCAATATTATCCTAAAATTGAGAAGACAATGCATTATTTAAGGAAAGAGACTAAGTAAAGAAAAATTCATTCACCTTTAGAAGTGAAAGTTGAGATAGAGTTGACAATTGGTGATCATTCTAATTTTCAAGAAATAGAAGAAAAGATGGCGAGTCCTAACATTAGAACATTGAGGGAGTTAGCAACACCAAATTTGAATAAACAACTCGTATGCATAAGATTTCCAAATGCTGAGGTAGATTTTGAGTTAAAATATGGTCATAAACACTTGAAAGAATTTTATATGATTTGCTCTAGAATGAAGCCACAAGGGTGATAGAAGAATAAATTAATCTTAGATCCTTTCCATTCTCATCGAAAGATAAGGTAAAGGATTGGTTATATTATCTTCCTTTTGGCTCAATGACTATATGGAATGAGTTGAAAAGGTTGTTCTTGGAGAAGTTCTTTCCTACATTATAAGAAACCAATATCAGAAAGGAGATATGTTAGGTAAGACAATTCTCAGGAGAAACGTGGTATGAATATTGGAAGAAGTTTAAGGACATATGTGCTAGTTCCCCATATCATTAGATTTCTGATCAACTGTTGATTTATAACCTTTATGAACAACTATGCCAATGGATAGGTATATTAGATGTAGCTAGTGGAGAAGCATTAGTTTTTTAAAAAAAGAAACATCTATACAATTAGCTTCAAACATGGCGAAATATTCTCAATAATTCATGACAAGGATGGATAAAGCTGCTAAGTGCATAAACAAGGTAAGTAATGCTAACCTTGAGGATAAATTTTCAAAATTGACTGCTTTAGTTTGTCAATTAGCTATAGGTCAATTTTTATTGGCACGAGTATGCAGAATATGCTTATTCCCTAGGCATCCTATGAATATGTGCTCTACATTACAAAAAGACTTTATCCAAGAAGCTAATGTAATAGGGGGATTTCCTAGTTAACCTCATTGAAAATATGACACTTATTCCAATCACTATAAATTGGGATTAAGGGATCATCTGAATTTTAGTTTTAGAAGTTAAGGACGACAACAAAGATACCATCCTCATAATTTCAATAGAAAACCTCAAGTACCTATATATGCTTAATCTCAATCTTCAAATTCAGGTATATGTTTGAATGAAATTATTAAGGCATTTGCTACTAATGCTTAACAATTTCAATAGGAAATAAGAGCAGGACTTCAAAACATAGGTCATTAGATCACTCTATTAGCTACCTTTGCTAGTGAATTGGAAGCACAATATTAGGAAAATTTCTTTCACAAATAGTGTGAACCTTAAGGAGAATGTAAGTGCAATGAAAATGAGAAGTGGGAAGAAAATTCAATATAGATCTTCCTTAACAATGGAGGTAGAAAAGTACGAAGAAGGAGAGAAGAATGATAAACCTTTAACTCAAGAATCAAAAAAGGTAAAAGGAGATTTATCTTTACTAATATCAACTAATGCAAATGTACCTCCTTTCCTATGCAGGTTAGCTAAATCCAAAGAAGAGGAATATGAAAGAGAGATCTTAGAGACCTTCAAAAAGGTATAAATTAATATACCACTTCTAAAATCCACCAGCTGAATTCCAAAATGTGCAAAGTTCTTGCAATTCATAAATAATAGGAAGCTAAGGAATAAAGAGAGAATAATTTTGTGTAAGAATATATCAGCTACTATAAATAGGAAATTACAAGAAAAATGTAAAAATCCAGTTATGTTTACACTTCTTTGTGTCATTGGTGACAAGAAAATTGAGCGTGTTATGCTAGAATTAGTTGCATCTATTATTGTCATTACATACTCAATATATTGATCTTTAAATATGAATTCTTTGTAAGAAACTAATGTGATTATTCAACAAGCTGATCATTTTTATCCTATTGGTATTACAGAGGATGTTTTAGTTTAAGTTAACAGTTTGGTGTTTTTAGTGGACTTTTACATCTTAAAAATGGATGGAGATAGGGATGAAAATTTTGCTTCGATTTTATTTGGATGGTTGTTTATGAAGATGATTAAGACAAATTTATGTAGACAAGGATACTTTGTCCATTAAGTTTGATTGAGAAATAATGAAGTTTAATATTTTTTAAGTAATGAAGCACCCTAATGATTTTCACTTTGTTTATCGTATGGATATTATGGATTCAATTGTTTATCATATTTTAAAAAAGAAAGTGTTGATGATGAGTTAGAGTTTGGTGTTAATAAATTCAAAAACTTCAAAAGTTGATGAATTTTATAAAGATGTAAAATTGTTGCTGGTAATGTTAATAGATTTAGAAACTTCAAATGCTAAAATTACTATAACACACAATAAAATGTTGCCTTGTGTTTTTCAATCTTCAAAGATAAAATTGAAGGCCATATCTGATCACCTAAAGTATGTCTATTTATGTGAAGGAGAGTCACTATGTTGGCCCCCGAAATATTTTTGTTGAATTAAGCATGATAGTTATGGAATAAGCATGAAATTTGAATTTTTGCCCTA
>JAOQMS010000178.1:8261175-8283938 GCA_027563885.1 Erythroxylum longipes
TAATTAATTAATTAATTATAATATTTTAATTAATGAATGAATTATATTTTTATTAATTATTACAAACAATTAAAGAGTAATGATACCCATTCCTCTAGATTAGGAGAGGAATGGAGGATTACCCAAAAATGGGTAATCAAAATAATGACTCTATAATCATAATCCCTTACCAAACTCAATCTTTCATTCCATACCCATTCCCCTTTTTTTCATACCCTCCAAACAAGCACACCCTGATTCTTAAACCAACAGATTCCTCAAACAGTTTTCTATCTCTTGATAAACGTTTGTAGCATTCTGAATTGAATTGAAAAATATTGATCAAATCAAAGTGTGGAATCTGTTGAAACAGTGAAATAGGATTTTCTTCCTGAACACCCTTCGGTATTTTGATTATATCTGCATATATAGGATTCTAAATGAGAGGATTTTTAATTTGCATTAAACTAGAGATATAGGCTTACAAATTGTCTTAAGAAGTTGAATTTTGATTCTTTCTCTAAGATATTGAATTTCTAGATGGAAATTGTACATAGTATATTATTTTTGATTGTGAACAACCCAATTATTTTGGAGGTATATCTTCCAAATTTCTGAACCAAATTGAGTGATTTTAGTGTCAATGGAAAGATAAGACATAGAGGAACACTTTTTTAGAAGATAATATGACCAAATTACATCAGTTTCACTTTCTAATTGAATGTGAACAATAGACCTGAAAGTGTGACTTGGAAAAATCTGAAGTGAGTCAATAAGAAATGAATTGAGATTTAATGGTTTTAGTGAGGCATTAACCTAAGTATAAATTGTACTTAGATGAGTTATCATATGAAAATGATTTTTTGATGAAATTTATGGGAAGATACCCAGGGTTGTCATGAACATGCATTGTACATAATTCATTTTATACATGTGTATTATTAAACACTCATAATTTTGTGAACTGTGATATATGTGTATAGTGTTTGATATAGAGGAGCAACTAGAATGTCAACCTCTAGACGTTGCTAGAACTTCTAAGCATTAGCTTTGGGAGCAAATTGTGAGTAACCTAGACTGTCTCACTTAATTACTTGTTTGTTTAAATTCTGTTTTGAAATGATTAAATGAATGTGATTGATTGTGTTGGTTTCCGGACAGGAGGTCCGATGATTGCGATGCTTGGTTGAGATATTGAAGTGTTGCTTGTATATGAATGGGATGAACTAAGTGTACATAATTTGATGATAAATGTGTTTTGAATGAGCATGTGCATGTAAGTGAAAATGTGATTCTTAACTTAATGTTGAATGCCGGACTAAGGTCCGATGATATGGGAATGTGATTGAATGGGATCATGCAAGTGTGATTGATGCATTTCATTTCATGAATGCATGAAACATAATGGCAGTTGTGACCAGAGTAGCCACCGATCAGAGCTTAAAGCTCAACGAGTGAAAAAGAGCCTCGAGCTCAAAAGTGATTCAGAGCCTCAGGCTCAACGTTTAATGAGCCCTATATGGGACATTTATCAATGAGCCCAGTATCCAAAAATGGATACGGGACAGTTTAGGCATTCAGTTACAACAACATAATAATTGGAAAAGAGTCTCATAAGCATTCCATGTGCATTTGCTTAAGTATGTTTATTTGATTGAAATGCAATTTGCCTATGCTTAAGTGAAAATGTGATACTGATGTAAAGTACAATTTTGTGAAATATGTATTATGTGAAATGTTGTGTTGCATGAATTGAGTGAACCATCGATGATGGTTACCGCATTGAGTTTATAAAACTCACCAAAATTATAACGTTATCTTTCCAGGACCGAGAGATAACTCTAGCTATTGAGAGGCTCTACCAGCCGTATAGATTGTGATTTGGCAAGAGAAGTCACGGCTCAAAGGTCGGTCAGCTGAGATTTTTGGAAAGATTAGATAGACTTTATATATTTTACTCTTTCATGTAGTACTTTTATACTAGGTTTTGATGATGTACATGTAGTAAATGTTGAAAGATGCAATGTAGACTTTCGGTTTTGTGAAATGAAATAAGGAAAAAGTTGGTTTTAAAATATTGTGATTTTCTTATGATGCTTTATAAGTGAGTAATGATATAATGCCTTGTGAATTGAATGTAGCAATCGAGCATAGCTCACCCTTATCGTAGGATATTTACTGGAATGACCTCTGGGCGTCTCGGTGTATACCCTGCGGTAAGGGGGTGCTATAGTATCAACTTATGGTTCTTGTTCCATTTAAATGGAAACTGAAGAAAAAGTCTTCTCATAGTCTATACCCTCCTTTTGAGTATAGCCCTTAGCTACCAATCTAGCTTTAAAGGTCTCTACCTTTCCATCAGATCCTCTCTTCCTTTTGAAGATCCATTTACACCCTATGGTTTTTACACCTGGTGGTAGATCTACAAGGATCCAAACTTAGTTGTTGTATATGGAATCTATTTCCAATTCCATTGCATTAAGCCACTTTTCCGCATCAATGTCATTAATAGCCTGTGTATATGTAATGGGATCTGTTACTTCTTAGTCTGAGATGGCAGTTATGCCTTCTCCTCGACCTAGATACCTTTCTGGTTGTCTCACAACCCTCCCACTATATCTAGGCACTACTTGTTCTGCTATATCCAAATCAACTCTTGGTTTGGATGAAATAGCTAACTCCTTTAGTAATACTTCACTTCTTCCTTTGTGATTTCTAACAAATTCTTCCTCCAAGAAGGTCGCATTTGTCTACACAAATACCTTCCTATCCTGAGGACTATAAAAATAGTACCCTTGTGTACCCTAAGGATATCTTACAAACAAACATACTTCTGACCTTAGTTCCATTTTTGTGGATTCAGGCTTTAGAATATGGGCTAGGCAGCCCCAAGTCCTCAAGTTCTTGAAAGAAGGAACTCGTCCAGTCTACAAATCCTTAGGTGTTTTAGGCACTGATTTGGATGGAGCAAAGTTAAGAAGATAAGTTATCATTTATATGGCATATCCCCAGAACGATTCTGGAAGGCTAGCGTAAGACATCATTAATCTTATCATTTCCAATAGAGTCCTATTCCTCCTCTCAGCTACACCATTCTGTTGAGGTGTTACGGGAGCTGACAAGTTGGAAACAATTCCATTGTCAATTAGGAATTGTTAGAACTCTCTAGATAAGTACTCACCACCTCGATTAGTTCAAAGTTGTTTTAATGGCTTACCTAGCTACTTTTCAGCTTTAGCTTTGAATTCTTTAAACCTTTCAAAGGACTCACTTTTTTATGCATCAAATATAGATAGCCATATTTAGAGCAATCATCTATAAAGGTTATAAAGTATTCATAACCTCCTAGATACGTTCATGGGCCCAGACACATCACTGTGTATCAGGTCCAACGTGGATTCAGATCTATTTCCTTTGAAAGGACATGAGGCCTTGGTCATCTTTCCTTCAATACAAGACTCGCAGGTGAGCAATGGACCATTTTCTAAGCTTGTAAGGATTCCATCTTTCACTAACCTATCAAGTCTTTTTTGTTTGATATGACCCATCCTTAAGTGCCACAGATATTTTGAATTAATGCTAGAGTCATTGGATATTCTTGGTTTTATTAATTATGTGGTGTTTAGTGAGCCTATTATAGGTTCTATAAAGAACAATCCTTGATTAATTACTTTATTACAAATAAAATCCTTATTCTTATATATTGAAACAACATTTTCAAAATATAAGGAATAACTAGATTTTATTAAACAAAAAAACAGAAATCATGTTCCTTACAACCATTGGGATGTAATATAAATCCTCTAAATATAACCTATGACTACTAGGAACGTCTAAGATAACTACTCCCACTGCTTCTACCGAAATGTAGAATCCATCTGCTATCTTGACTTAAAATTGGCCTTTAGGCAGTCTTTTCCTTTGCTGGAACCCCTATATGGAATTGCAAACATGGTCAGTGGCTCCTGAATCTAATATCTAAGAATCAGATGAATCTGCCACATTTTTAGTTCCTAACAAACTTAAGGAACCTATACCTTGTTTGCTCTTTAGGGTCTCAAGGTAGATCGCTCAGTTCCTCTTCCAGTGGCCCTTCTTACCACAGTGTAAACTCTTTCCCTTGGTGTCCTTTTTGGCCTTTTATTTTCATAAGTTGGGCTTTGACCCCTGTTTGGGCCTTCCCTTTCTTTGCACCCTTCTTCTTTTGCTTCCCCTTACCCTTGGGCTTAGAAGAAGATGCTATATGAGCCTCTGGCACATTTTCCCTAATATTTAATATTTTCTCCGTATTCTAGAGGGTATTCATCAACTCACTCAAGGTATAATTCTTAGTGTTGAGCTCATAGTACAACTTAAATAGTTGAAAAGAATAGTTTAAGCTATTGATGATCATAATCATCTGCGTTTCTGCATCCATTTATGCCCCAAGCAACTCGGCCTTAATAATTGCAAAGATTACCTTAAGCATGTAATCCTGCATCGGTTCACCAAGCTTTTGTCTGAGATTGTGAAAGGTTTGGATAGCTTTCACCCTTGCAAACCTAGTCCTCACACCAAGCATCTCATATAGGTGATGGACCATTGCACCAGCATTTTTTATACCTACAGTTGTGCTGACAGAATCCAGAATATAGCACTTGATAGTCTTATCAACATTCTGCCATTGCTCATATTGCTGGACTTACTCAAGAGTTAATTTGTCACCTGGAGGTGCAAGCTCATTGTCCGTTAATATCCATGAAATTAGTTCATATTGGGGAAGGATGTCGAGATTACATCTCCATTCATTAGAAAACTCTCTGTTTTCCAATTTGTTATTAGTTAAGAGCATTGTTAGTGGATTCATATTGTGGTGATTATGACTGAAAATATAAATTATTAAAGAATGAGCATACTAGTCAAAATTATTGTTCCTTTGTATAAAATCATGATGTATGTATGTATGATGATAGATTTATCAAAACTTTTAAAAAAATCTTTATACGACGGTTATTTTTCTTATCTATAACGAACTAAGTGACGGTGGGTCATCTTATCCATTAAAAGAAAAAACTGGGACCCTCCCACTTAAAAAGCTACCAAGCATCTTCATGCCTAACTCTTTGAGAAGTGCCATAATTTGATCCATGCATGTATCAATAGAGCTACGGTGGGAGGTTATTGATAAACCATGTTGAGTGTGCAACCATTTGATTCATCCACTAAAGGTACTTGCAAACCATGCCTCGATGGGAGGTCACATTTTGCTACCAATTAGTAGACTTATCCTTTAGGAGACCCAAACAATGCAAGATCTAGGATTCATGTCTTCCGATGGACAGTAACACTGCACCACATGCAAATGGGCCATCGCATGGAGACCGTGGACTCTCACATAACCATCCTCTCCCACTCAATCTTTTTTGGTCTTTAAGTTTTAATTAATCCCATTTTGTCTATATGGAATTTATTAACCATCCTATATTGTTACATTATATATCTCACACATAATGAATGCATGGAAAAACCTAGGGTTAGTAATTTTTCTAAATGGCATACACTCACATAATATTTCATATTATTAACATCCATTCATCCATTCATCTCATGAATTAAATAGCTACTTTTGTTTGTCCATCCTAGAAAATTAAAAGAAAGTTACAAGGCCTTTAGGCCTAAAAAATCTTCTTAGACTTGGATCTTCCGCTTTGAACTCTTCGCTCACACGACCTAGCCCATTTGGTAAAAACGAGTTAATGGTATTTTTAAAAATACTGATTAAAAGAAATTCCAGCGCTAGAAATAATCAAGAACTTTTGGTTGTCCATCCTAGAAAATTAAAAGAAAGTTACAAGGCCTTTAGGCCTAAAAAATCTTCTTGGACTTGGATCTTCCGCTTCAAACTCTTCTCTCACACAACCTAGCCCATTGGTAAAAACGAGTTAATGGTATTTTTTAAAAAACTGATTAAAAGAAATTCCAGCACTAGAAATAACCAAGAATTAACGTAATTTAATTAAAATAAAAATTGCCATTAATATAAAATAAAAACGGAAAACATTTACATACTTTTCTTTGATCCATGACTGCTCCATCTTCAAAATTATAGAATTTTTTATAGTACAAAAAAATGAAAATAGAAAAATTAAGACAAGGAGGAAAGGCCACCCTCCTTGTTGCAAACCAAACTAAGAAAACTTACAAGGTAAATTGATTTTCTATGGATAACCAAAATAACAAACTAAAACATACACAACATATATTTTATAACATAAAAAAATTACAGCATATATAATTTAATTTAATTGCCAACCCATGCCATATGTAGGAACTGAATCATGCATAATAAAACCGGCTCTGATACCAATTGTTAGAATGAAAACTAAAACATGCTTGGTTTGGCTAAACAATAAATTTCAAAAACTTTTTCTGAAATCAAAAATAGCAGAAGCGTAAACAACAAATCAACATGTTTTTAATCCATATATGATACGGCATAAGGAAAATAAATGAAATAAAAACAAGATCGGAGTATTACCGACTTCTCGCTACAGCTTTGACTCCTTGCTGCTGTGTCCTTAACCATTCCCATCTATCACTTGTTCTCCTTGGACAACTTGGTTATCAAGATCCTTTGGTAGGAAAGGAGAAGAAAAATTGGATAGCAAACCTTTTTCTATATTCAGCTAGTTCAAAAGAACAACAAAATTGAGACCTTCTCTATTGCTATAGCCGACTATTTTTCAGAACAAAAAGAGAACTTCTCTTTTGCTATGTTCGTCTAGTGTTAAGAGAATGGAGAGAGACCAAATTTTTCATACGTTGATAACATCAAAGTTAAAATGAAAACTCTCTTTACAAGTACAACACCTTTCGGTTTTTTGAGAGAATGAAGAGACAAAATGGAGAGACTAATGGTGAGCTGCCAATTACATTAATGGTGAGCTAAAAAACTGCACCCTCTCATTCACTTTTGAATAAATGAGAGTGTTGTCAGTTTATGCTCTTAAAAAAAGCATCAAAACCATTCAAAATTGAGCATCACCGAATTCATTGGATGAGAGTGCAGAGAGATAAAAGCCAAACTCATACATTCATTTAATAATAAATTCCAAGAGCTGTACGTTTTATGCCATATTAAAACAAGCCATCAACCGTTTAATGATGAGCATTACATTAATGCCCACTCCACTACCAAACTAGGACGTTAGCCATGATAAAAACATAATCATTTAATGTCCAAAGTCATTGATTTAGCTATCACTAAAAATGTCTTAATAATATTTGCTTAGTATTAATTTTTTTAAAATTTTAATTCAATTAGTCTAATTAATTAAATCAAAATCCATCCCAATATTAAATGTTGCTTTGGCCTTATAATTAAAAATTAATTAGTGTAAGCCCAACACTTGATTATAGGCTTAAGACCTAATTTTTAATTAAATTATTCTGGTCTTAAAATTGGCCCGAATCCAATTCGTCTAATTCTCTCCAAAATGTCTCATTTTCTTTCCGGTAACCTCCGTTTATTTTTCTTGCTTTCTTTGATAACCTTCCTAGAAGCCAAGTGGAGAATCTAATTGGAATTAAATAATTCAAGCTCCAATAAGCTGGAATTAACTTAATCTTATTAGAATTAACTCTAACTTATTAACCATATGTCATTCCACTAAAGACAATTGGTTGAACTCTCGAATTACTTAAAATTATAAAAAATCGTGTTTCAAAATTATTAATTCGATGTCCAATCGCAAACCCTATTATGAACCATATTATAGCCATCCACAAAATAACGGGTAAAATTACCATTTTGCCTTTATGTTGGTTTTTCCTTCTAGATCTTTCGTTCTACTATAAATCGTGATTAACTCATAAGATTTAATCTTGGTGTTAAGACTTGATGGGTAGCTAGTCCGTCAAACTAATGGCGCCAATTTAATCACCAATCTACGTAAAACTTCTAGAAATAATGATATGACTAGAAACTCTTTATTTTACTAAATGTTCCCTGATGCATGTTTCAATTAATAATTCCAACATACAGACACTAGATTGATACCCAGTAAAAATCCATTCCAATCATATCAAGAATTATAACGAAACACATATAAGTTCACCACTCATCAAGATTACGGTCCGTAATAAACGAATGCTAACATGAATGTTTTAAGATTAAAGTAATAGCTTACTTTATTCTTTAAAAACATACGCGATTCTAGATTTATTTAATAGTACCATTACCGACAGTCAACTACTATCATGATTTGAAACTCATCATTCCCTTAAAGTAAACTCCTTTATTTACACGAAGGTAAATCACAACACTATAGTCTAAACCATAATCAAGTGACCAAGTTGATTATGTGACTATGAATCAATTAATTTAGATTCTAATAATAAACATGTTTCCCATACACCTTCATGTATATGTATATTACTTACAAAAGAACCTTTGATACCTTATGACTAGTTATGTTATGCTCATACAAATAAAACCAAACTCTTTTGTTTTATTAATAATAAATATTTTCATTACAATATTGTAACTAGAAGAAAATTAAGTTATATGTAAGTACACTTTCTTTCTAAGGCACTATATTTACATAACCCTAACAACCTTGATTTTGCTCAACCACTTTGTTGTACTATGATACGTTGATATAGTAAACTTTGTTACATATTGTATTCTCCCTTTAGATTTATATTATCAACAGAAAAAGAGATTCTTCTATAAGTGTACCCATTATCCGTGGGATGACCTGATCCTATATAGGACATGTGCTGATGGACTAATTAAAAAGTGTGTTTTGGAAGAAGAAATGTTAGACATATTGATGGAACTATCCATGCTGGGAATTACGGAGTGAACAAAATGGTGACGCAAGTCTTAAAATGTGGATTTTATTAACCAAATTTTTTCAAATATGCTCGGGAGTTATGGCACAATGCAATTGATGCCAAAAAGTGGGGACCATCTTGAAATGAGATGAAATGACATAATCTAACATTCTACAAGTTGAAGTGTTCCATGTGCTGGGATTGGACTCCATGAAACCATTCCCATTTTCTATGTGGAAAACATATATTTTATTCATAGTGTATTATGTGTCACGACGGGCCCAAGCTATAGAAACACCAACAAATGATGGAAAAATGGTGAAAATTTTTATCAAAAGGCTATTCAATTGATTTAGAGTGCCACAAGCCACAATAAGCAATAGAGGAGCACATTTCTGCAATAAATCATTCGATGCTCTTCTGAAGAGATATAGAGTTCACCATTGTGTTGACATTTTGTACCACTCACAAACCAGTGGACAAGTGGAGGTCATGAACCACGAGCTTAAACGAATATAGGAGAAGATAGTAAGTATTTCAAGGAAGGATTGGGCATTAAATCTAGATGATGCCCTGTGAGCCTATCAAATTGCCTTCAAAACTCCAATCAGTACAACACCATTTAGAATTGTTTACGGTAAGACTTGTCACCTGCCTATGGAATTAGAACATAGAGCATACTAGGTGACAAAAGCCTTAAATTTTTAAAAGTGATCGGGTGAGCAAATGCTTTTACATTTGAATGAACTTGACAAGAGTTACCTGATGCATATAAGAATGCCAAGCTATATAAGGAAAAGGTTAAGAAATGACATGATTATCATATCAAGAAGAAAGAGTTCAAAGTGGGAGATATTGTGTTACTTTATAATTTAAGATTAAAGTTGTTTCTTATAAAGCTCAAGCCAAGGTAGAGTGGGCCTTTTAAAATGACCCACATATATACGCATCGAACTTTGGAATTGAAAATCAAAACAAGTAAACCTTTAAGGTTAATGGACAAAGGTGTAAACCATATCTTAGAGGAGACTTTTTGCAAGAAACAGAACTAATTTCTTTCCTTTCAAATCATTAAAAAAATTTTGAATGATAAAAGGTCAAGCTAATGACTATAACTTAGAAATTTAATGTAGTTAGGTTTTCTCTGGAATTCTAGTATCTAGGTCTTTATTTTTATGTTTTTAGTGAGGTTTCGATTGCTAATTTTCAAGTTTTTGAATTAATTACAAGTTTAGAACAAGTTCTGGGGGTTACATAAGGAAAAATGAATGAGATGCGACAAGGTGTGCCATTTACTTTCTTTCATCTTTCACCTAGATAAACATTTCACTTACACAAATCTAGTAATCTCCACACAAAAATCACATCTTTAAAGTGGTTATTACAAGAGTTTGTTGAACTTTTTTCTCACTTTTTGGATGTTTTATGTATTTTTGTTGTGTTCTTGGTTAATTTTACAAGTATATTCTTATTCATGGTACCAAGAATCAAATAAGTTACTAAACACTTATAATCAAAGGGGAAAGCTTAAGTATTGGGGAAGGGTGCATGTGATAGGGTCATGGCTTTTGGAGCACCTTTGTCAATTTATTCAGAAGAAGAATGTATTTGATTCCAAACTCTTCACTCTAGAATTTTTATTGGACCTAGATATGTTGATTTTAAAATCTTAGAGAATCTAGGGTTAAGAAATAAGATCAAGACTTTAAGTAAGAAAATTTTATGGGAAATTTTATTCAACTTGATTATGTTGTGTATGAGGAATTAACCTTCGAATTTTATACTACTTTACAATTTGAGTTGTAAAATTTAGATAATTTTTGGTTTTGATTAAAAGGCCATATTTATAATTTAAATTATGATATTATGAAAGAAATTGGTGGATTTCCTAGATCGAACATTATTGAAAAACGTGATAATTTTCTTGCTAAATAATATCAAAAGCAATTAACAAGGTTAGATAACTTGTTGTAAGAAATGCCTATAATAACGTTATTCTTAGTCCTGAGCATCTGTTATTGTATAAATTTATATTCCATATTGTGTTTGACAAATCTAAAAGTAAAAAATGTTTTATTAAAGACTTATTCATACTTTGGTGCATGGACAATAATGTCAAAGTTTGCACTTTAACCCATATTTTTTATGCAATAGCTATTTCTATTTAAAAGATAAGTAGCTATCTTAGCGTGGGTTATCTTATTACTGCATTTGTTGTATATCAAGGTGTATCTATTGAGGGACTAACTACTGTTTTTCCTGAGTTTCTTAATCACACTCATTTAAGGCATGCTGAAATCGTGATGGTACATATTATGGCCCTCTGAGATATTAGTTCAAAATCTCATGTGAAATATAGCACTGAATAGGCTAGCTTTAGTTTTGTTCCAGCACGACATCACACTGGTCTCGTCCAGTGAAGAAACTGAGGATAATAGAGAGGAAGGTTGGGAGAAGGCCTTCAATTTAGTATCAGAAAACAACAAACTTATGGTGTACTGCATAAGCATCATGGAGGTACAAATAAAGGAGATGGTGTGCCATCAATGCCAACAACAACATGACACAAAAAAGATTCTGAAGTACTTAGCTACTCAAGTTATTCAGTTTCCTTCACCTACACCATCCCTGCCTCCATCTTCATCAATGCTTCCTGCTCTAAACTTTTCATTATTATTATTTATTATTTGTTTTTTTGTTTGTTGGTTGGTTTCTTACATTAAGGACAATGTGTTGTCTAAGTGTGGGGACATTTATGCATTGACATGTCATATATGTGTGAATTTTGCATATCATATTATGTCATTTTTGACTAGGTTCACATTGTGTGAACATTTTGTTGCATATGTGTAAATTGTGTGAATGTGTTAATGGAAAGAAGTTGATGCATTAGTTTATCTTTTAACATGGTCATTTAAATTGTAAAGGCATAGTAAGTTGTGAATTTATGTTTTAAGTGCCTTTAGATGAATATGCATATTAATTAAGATATGAAATCTATTGTTCACTTTAGGAAATTTGTTTTATACATTTATAATGATAAGCAAATTGAATTGGTTAACATTATTCATACCCTTTTATGAGAAAGATTGAATAAAAATAATTGAGGTAGGTTGAAAAATGTGTTAAATAAAATTCCTATTATGCTAGCCCTTTTTGAAAAAAATCGAGATAAGAATAGAGTTGGTAGTTAGTTAAGAGTGTGATATAGTTGAGTAACCAGGGGGCATTCACGACAAATTGTTTGTCTTTATGTCAGAAGGCTAGAATGACACTCCAACCAAGCTAAAAAAAAGTGACCTAGTTGAGTACCTAAGGGACATTCTCAACAAAATTTTTGCCATAGCTTCAAAAGACTAAGTTAACATTAAAGAAAATTTAAAAAATGGTGTTTCAATAAATAAACCCACTGATCTTTTAAAATAGAAAAAATTTACATGAAATGATACTTGGTGATAGTTGCCTTTTTGATTGATCACTAATTATAAATGCATGTTTACAAGTGCTAAATTTGTATGAATATAGTGTTAATATTTTGATTAATATGTATATTCAACTTAAAGTACTTAAACATGAAAGTAATATGTTAGTATGTTGGCACATTTTGAATGATTGATGTTTGCGGTTAAATTGATTTCACAAGATTTGAAGCCATTGTACCATTATTGCATGTTGCATGTTGTACCATTATTGCATGTTGCATGAATGTGTGATTATGTGTTTTTGTTTTCTCTTGAGGATAAGCAAAATTTTAAGTGTGGAAATGTTGATAGGTATAGTTCATACTATGTTTTTCTAGGTATTTTAGTGTATTTTCAAGTGTTCCTTACATGATTATAGTGTGTATAGGCTTAGAATTATGTTATTGTCAGTGTTTGGTTATATTATATGTGTTTGTGTGATTTAGAGCATGGATTCAATATTAATTTTATGTTTCATGAGGTATTTGATGTGCTTGTAAGTATTGGATGAAGTTCAGTATAAAGGGTACATCGAGCTCATAACATTAAACAAGCACTGCATAGGAGCTAACCCATAAAAGTTTCAGCTTTATTTTGCTTTGATCCTATTTCCTGTGTTAGTATAGGATTTTATTTCATGCCGTTTTATGTTATTTTTACCTTTTCTTTTATATTTTGTAAGGATGTACTTCACTATTGGATAGATCTGAAATCAGGAAATTGTCATAACTAGGAAAGTACCAAAAAATCGTCACTTTATCGTATTTGTATTGTATACAATGGGGACATTGTACAACTTTAAGTGCGGGGATGGGTTTAATGATTTTTTTCAAGTTTGTTAATTTTTAACAAATTTTTAGCTTATTATAATCTAGATTATGAATCTTATTAGCTAATATTATGATTTGATTGAAATATGTCCATCAATAGTATGTTTCATTGTTGAATACTGATTTAATTAGTTTGCATAAGGATCATGGCTAGAATACAATTAGTTTTCTAAGTCATCCTTTTAGTAATCATTGAGATGATCATGTTGAATGATATTGCATATTATTTATACATATAATATCCATCTTTTACATAAGCTTTTGAGCCTAAAAGAGAGAAAAAATTTAAACTGTTGTTATTTTTTTCATGTGGGTTATCAATATGTAGTAAGATGATTCTAGAACTTGCTTTTATTATGCATATTGAGACCATATTTATTAAATTAAAAGCATTGACATGATGAAAAGACTTAGATTCAACAATTTACTTTAGCCTATTTCTTTGATAAGTACGATACCCTAAAAATTACCTTTAGGAATAACCAAGTTAAGCCCTAGACTTTTTTATTGATTAAACTCACATATTAACCTTTATCCTATGTTTCTTAGAAGACCTTTTTATTTTTTGGAACCTTGAAAGTTGTTTACATTATGTACCTGTTTGAGACTTAAAATTATCGAAAGGTCCATTATTTCTTGAATAAGGGTACTGAATGTTCGAATACATTTGATTGATAAAAAGAAAAAAGTATAAAAAGAAAAAAAAGAAAAGAATAAGTATATAGTACTAATGGATTTATAATGGATGGACTTGAATGTTTGTAAACAATTCTTATAATTTATTGATAGTTATAGGTTACATTATATTTTAGTGGGTAATTTTGTATGTTTTTAGTTGTTAATTAGATGATTTATACTTTTTTAGGTTTAGAATTGTGATAGTGTGATTATGTGTTTGTGTTTTTGAGTGTTATATCGATTAGTGCATAATATTGGGCTTTAATTTTGTGTGTTTGACGTGTTTTTATGAGTTTGTTAGTGTTTGACATCAGGTAAAGAAGGTCGAAAAGATTTGGAGAAAGTTCAGAGGAGGAAAAAGTGCCACGATTGTGGCCCTGAAGGCTAAGATCATGACAGAAGCAAGCAGGGAAGGCCACGATAGTGACAAAAGTAGGTATGACAGGTCACGATTATGACAAAAGCAATTTTTAAGTGTCATGATGGCAGGTATGGGGACTGCTTCCTAACTTAACGTTTCGAGGGTTATTTCAAACATTTGAGCCTAGTAAAACCTATTTTTTTACCCTAAATGGGAAAAGACTATAAAATAAAAAGAAAGAACCCCTAAAGATAAGCCTCCATTTGCCATTGAGAAAGAACAGAAGGAAGAGGGAGAGGAGGAGAGAAGATAAGGGGAGTTTCAACTAGTTGTTGTCCAACCACTCCAACTTGAAATTATTTTCTATTTCTTCTTGTTATTCATTTCATCTTGATGTATGCTTTGGGTTTGAGAATGTTGAATATGTTGCCAAGGATATTCTAAACTCTTTTAGGGATTTGTTCTTAAATTAATGTTAATTTGATTGCTTTTGATATTAATGTGTTTAGTATTGTGATTGTTTGTCATACTTGCATACTTCGATAATAAATCAAGAGAGTGAACTAATAGCAGAATGATTAGGTTGGGTAATGAGAGTTAAACAATCTAATAGATCACATAAACAATCAAATCAGTAATTTATACGAAAAGATCTCGTGTGAGGACCTGATTGTCTATTAGAATGCTTAAGATCTAATGGGTTGTGGGATGTTTTTGTTAATTGAGAGATTGCAATTTCAGTAATTCAATTCAATTAGGGTTTGTGATTTAGGGTTAATGATTACAACTCCAGAGAGAGTAATCCACCCTTTAAAATTCTAAGACCAATACCAAGTTAACTCTAGAGTAATCGAGTTAGCATTAGATGATAGGATAAATCCCCTTTTTCATAATTGGTTAATCTTCGTTGTGTGATTTTGATTTGTCAATCGATTGTGCTCAATTTTGATTTCTTTGTGTTAATTTTAAATTTTCACTTTCAATCTATCCATATTCAATTGCTTAATTATCTTCTCATTTTTATTTTCATTTTAATTACACTTTAGGCCTTAGAAAAATTATGATTCAATTATTTCACTAATTCCTCGTGGGATCGACACCTTTAATACTACAAGTTTACGATTCTTATATTTGCAGATATTGGGGGTTTTATTAGTAGTAAAACTTGCCCAACATTTCTCTTTATTAAATTTCCTTCAAATGAACCCTTTTTATATTCCAACCATACCGTATTTAAGCCCCATTACAACCAATATAAAAAACTTTGGGTTTTTATTTCTAGTTTATACATAAGTGGTAGAGATGTGATTTTATTACAAGCTTATGGTAAGAGGTCTACTATGCACTGATTTAGAGTTTTGATATTGTTCACCCTAAACACTTGAGTGCATTGAGTGACATCTTAGTGAGGGTGTAAAGATATATGCTTTTGATTTCAATAAGATTGTTAATGTGATTACTATTAATATTGCTTCAAAAGTTAATTTTAGGACAACTTGACTCTAATTCTATGTTAATTTAATTCAATAGGACATGATGACGTATAGTATGTATGGACATATTGAAATTTATGATGGATTGATGTTGTAAGATTTATAATTTTGATTATGGTTTTCTTAAAGACAAGCAAAAGCTTAAGTATAGGGATATTTTATGGATTTATATTTAATTATATTTTTATACACATATTTCTTGTATTTTGCTTGATATTCTATACTTTTGTTATATATTTGGTACTTAATTTGCTCGAAGTGTGTTTACGATGTATAATTGTGTTCACAAACTTAAAAGAGAATAATTCGAATGAAAACGCGACATAAAATGAAGATTCGACACATATAAGTGATGTGCAACTATCCATATCTCCCAAGCCATGTAGTTTTGTGATTTTCATAGAATTTGGTGATGCACAGTATGATGCATGGACATGTACAAGACTGTGCTTAGACCAAAGCACTAGAATTTCATATAAAAGGATGTGAAGAGAGACTTGAAGAGAGAGCAAATGAAAGAGGCCATTCTAGACGTGGAGATCATTCTCAAAGGGTGATTGTGGTTAAAAAAAGTGGAAAACGTGAAGAAATTATCAAAAGATCCATTGGAATACAAGATTATAACTCTGCATTGCAAAAATACTCGATAAAAGACAAATAGGGAGATTTAAAATTATGATCCCATTGTTTTCAATTTGTTATTCCTTCTATTTATGTTTGATTTCATATTTGATAATGTGTAACTAAACATCTTGTTAGTGTTTAGGTTAGATAAACCCTATGTTGATACTTTAATTTGTTTTGATTCTTTTATTATTTCAATTGGGTTGATTGATATATTGCGATTCAATTAAATGTTTTATTTATGTTCTAATGGGACCAAAAATATTATATCATAATCTGATTTCATACGTAGAGATTGAGAAATCCTATTGATGAATAGATATACCGTAATTGGAAGGAGTTAATTGCAACCTAGAGATAGGATGACATAAATCTTTCGGATAAGGATCAAACCTAATAGAAAGACTCACAAATTGGTAAAGCAATCCTATAAACTTTAAACTGAGTAATTCAGTTGAAAACTTTAGGATTAATTGTTAGTAGACTCAAAGTCAACTATTACCATACCATAGTAATCTTTGTGGTCCAATAAATCAATAAAATAATTCTATAATAAGAGATCAATCTATTAGGGTTTTTGGGGGATTCGAAGCCTAGCATTAGTTTCTAATAACGATAAATTTATAAGTGCTTCCTTATTTCTCTGTTCTTGATTGCTACCTAATTTATTTTACTTGCTTTAGTTTTTTCCTTTTATTGAATCAAAAATCAATCTGTAAGCTAGATAATAGAACAAAGGTAATTACTAGTAATTACTATCTTCGTGGAATCGACCTGTACTTATTAGTACTAACTACAGATATCATGTACACTTGTGGTTATTACATAATTGAACAACTTACAAAAAGTCATTCATGGAGTTTCACACTTATATATTTTGGTATACATGCCATTATATGTTGCTTGTGTAAGTCTCTTTGCCTTTATGAGATCATAAATTCAGGTTTTTTTAATATACTCGGTCTCTAATAGCCTGTCGCTAACTACAAAATAATAAATTCCTAACTACCAAACTATGCAGTAATGGTGAGATAGGGTCGAACCACAGAAAGCTAGGGTTCAAATGTTATTTTAAACTTTGTAATAAAAGAAAACAAAACACCCTGAAATGATGAAGATGAGACAACTAATATGCAATAAATGAACCAAAAAGACAAGAACAAAGAAAATTTAGAAAAATCTAATCACAATGGTAAAGAAGTGGGCTAGAGATATCTTTAGGATTCCGGGATGTTCATTGTCCTTGAATCTAAGTAAAAGGGTACTCTCATCATAGCGTTAGCCTATGGACTCAATTAAGCTCTTAAACCCTTAATTTCTTTAAAATAGGCAAAACTAATAAGCTCTAGAAATGACCCGATCTCCACTATAACCTAGAATAGGCTCTCTAAGCTCAATAGTAAAGATGCATTACGTACTACGAAAAAACTAACTTAGGCCACCTACTCATAAGCTCGAAAGGTGTAACCTAAGGATATGGGATCCTAAATTAGTTGATTAAGTATCCTGACAAATTCAACTAACCTATTGCTACTTTCGAGAATCACTATGGATTATTACATATCACAAGCTCAACCCTAGCCTTTGGATTAAAAGTTACCTAAAGGGTGATCAAACATATAAACAATTTCTAATTCATGACATTTATCCTAAATCCCAAACCAACCTAGACCTACAAGCACCAATTTAAGACAAATTCAACTTCATTCTCACAATTTCCATCCCTTCATCCTTATAATATCTCCAAGCCCCTAAGTAGTCTAGCCACACATGTTCATATTAAGCACAATTGATATTAAATAAACAAAACCCATACTCGATTAAATAAAACCAAGCATGTAAATTATAAACGAACTGATAAAGATTGAAATTCAACACTAACTTAACAGAAATCAAAACTCTTTATGCTAACAAATGACTAATAATAACCCAAATAAAAAACTCTAAACTAATTGCATCAAAATGATAATTCCAACACATGCAACTTACACAAAAACCCAAATTAATTGATCATGAATCTAAGAACATGCATAAATCCTAACTAATAAGCACAAATTAATCAAGAGCATCAAAAATAAAGAAAAACCTATAACGTAAGCCATAAAACATTCAAACACCCAATAAATTCATATCTAAAAAATCATATAAATAAGATCAAATAACTAAGATTAAAACTGGAAAATTGAGGGAATAAACACCCATCGATATAACACAAAGATTCCTTACAAAATTCATAAAGTTCAACTACAAAATCCATCAAACATTCATTCTAAATATTGTAGAACATGTAAAAACGTGATTAACACTAAAAAAGCTTTAAACTAATTGAAAGAATATGAAAATATAGCATTGAAACTGAAAGAGAATAGCTAAGCTTATGGAAAATAACAAAAACTTCTATGTTAATTGTTCCTATCTTCTTGGAGCTTTCCAAAAATGGCAGATTTTAAGAGTCTCTCTCTCTTCATGGAGTTTTTCTAAAAGTGGTAAATTAGAGGCTACTTCTCTAGGTCCTCTTCTTTTCTTTTTATAGTATGTTCCATTTAGGGTAAAAAACCTATGATTTTTCTGTGCCTTAAAAGTCCAAAAAGCCCCTTAGAAACTTAAGTTTGGAAGGTTGTCGTGCAGGCCATGATCGTGGCTAGTTTATCTGCTCTCTGTCGCAATCATGGCTAACTTCCCACGATCTTGGCCCTAAGATCAAGCATCTGTTATGATTGTCGCATATTTTCCATGATCCTAGCCTTGGGTTATTTCCCGAGTCTTCTCCGATTCTCCTCCGAATGCCCTTGATGGTTTCTCCTCTATGGATGGCTCTCCAAACTTTGTCAAACCTCTTCCTTTTAGCATATATTTGTGTTCACTCCTTTAATCAATATGTAAACACAAGATGAACACAAATTAAGTATTTAAACACAACAATAAGATTGAAAAGACATTGAAATGCATAAGAAAATGTAAGATGATTCAATCCTAACAGTCTCCTACATACCTATGTAAGTGACTGTATATATCCAAAAATCCTAATTTTTACTATAAAAGGACGTGAGTGAAGCCAAACAAGATAAAACCAAATTTTAAGAGTTTTTGAATCATAAGCAACATTCTAAGATGACGATTTTGATTAAGGGATGAGGAGAACATGAAGTTAACATCAAAAGATCCATTAGATAACAACATCAAATCCATACTTGTAAGAGGACTCAATAGAAGAAAAAGTGAGATTTAGAATTATGATTTCTTTTTTTTATATTATTTTTTATGCATGGTTGTTATTAATTTCATTTTCTATGAGTAATTAAATGTGTTTAGTATCTAGGTGTGAAGAACCTTAGTTTGTGATGACAATATGATTTGATCTTTTATTCAATGCAATTATTTTGATTGATTTATTGCGATTCAATTATATGTTTTATTCTTGTTCTAATATCTCCAGAATATTAGTGCATGTTTTGACATCATATGATTGAGATTGAGAAATCCTCTTATATGTATAGATTTACCATAATTGGAAGGAGTTGCATGTAAATGTAGAGATAGTTTGACATAAATCCTCTAAATTAAGGTCAAATCTAATACCAAATTCATAAATCGATAATGCAATCTTAGGGTTCTTAACTAGAACGGTTTCTATTAATCAGTTGATGGATTAGTTGTTAATAATCTTAAGAAAGACATTAACATAAGATACAAATTTTCACGATCCAATAATTATTAATATAATTACGTGATAAAGGGTTAATATTTAATGATTTTTAAGGGGATTCAACAATTTAACACTACTTTTTTATATTGATTTTTCTAAGTAATTTCCTCTATTCTATGTTCATTATTGTTTCCAATTTTAGTTTATTTGTTTAATTTAATTTTAATTAAAATCCACAATTTGATTCATAGGTTAGATAATAAGAAAGGGTAATTACTATTACTTATAGTCTTCATGAGATTAACCCATACTTGCCTGTACTAGCTACAACTACGTCATACATTTACGGTAATTTTAAATATTGACCTAAATTGTAGTCAATCAAGCTTTTGGCTCCATTAATAGGGACTGTAATATTATGAAAGGGTAGCTTTTATTAATCTAACCATTATTTTTGTATTTATTTATTTTTTAATTATTCATTCATTTTATTTCTTTATCATCATAGCCACAACTCATAATAGAAGGATGAAGCAGGCAATATTCTTATGGAAGCTATGATATGTCACTACCTATGACAACATCAAAATTTTGGGAACAAAGGTTTGGAAACATGTTTTGGGAAACTTAAGTGAACTCTATGACGTTTTACGATATTTGTGGGGGTAATCATTACAATCACGAATGTCAAACACCGATTTATATATAGGAGCAACCAAACATGCACAACCAATCTTAGAGTGCACACCACAAGAATATGTATAATTTAGAGTGGAGCAACCATTACTCTTATGGATGGAATAATTATGCTCTAACTAATATTTATAACAACAACAACAAAAGTAAAAAATTACTGATAAAATAATGGAATGCCTTGCCAAAAGCACAGCTAGCCAATGTGAATTTCAAGAGAGATTTTCTTTACCAGAATACATTGAGCATAATAAAACATATTATTTGAGCCTATTAACGCCTCATAGTGAAGAAGAGATAAATGTCAAAATCATGAATGAAGTTGAATTTCAAGAAGAAGAGGGAATAGCTGCTACTTCAGATGAGAAGGATGAACTGATGATAAAATAACTATAAAAAAAAGAGGTCGAAGCCTCTATCTGAAAAGAAGTAATAGAGAAGTGGCAAGTGATAATTGAAGAATATGAATAGGAAAAAGTCTTTCTCCATACAGAAAAAGTAGAAGATTGGATAAAGGAGATTAAAAAAGAATAAGAGTAGGAGCCAATTGAGGAAATTATTGATGAATCATTAGTAGTCACCTTAAGTATAGATGATTCCCACTTCTGACAAGAGAAACTTTTTTAGTCAATCAAAGATTTAAAAGGTTTTTTATCCCTTATTTTATTAATTATTTTTCATTGAAAAGAGCATTAATGTGGGGAAGAATGTGCCTTTTTGATGGAATGATGAATGTCATTTTTAATTAAATGTCCACCATTCTATTTTCATGATAGCGGTACAGATATATTGTTAGGAAATAATTTCTTACAATTATGGTTAATCCTATAGGAATATAAATACTATAACGACTTGTCATTTAGGAATATATATTAATTTTCCATTATAAGTTATCTTTAATCCATATGAAGTAATTTGATATGGTTTAACATTTTCAAGAAATGTTATACCTAACATTATTTCTAAAGTATTATTAAATCCTTCATTTTCTATTAATAACCGAATAGGTATTATATCTTGTCCAAATCTTATTAATGTTTCTATAGCTTCATCTATAGAATGTAATTCTCCATTAAAATTTGTATACTGATGTACTTCATCTAACTTATATTTTTGTAATCTAGAACATAATTTATTATTAATATAGTTTCCATTAGCACCTGTATCTATCAATATATTTATTGGAACAAAAGAGGTTCCATCATAATATTCTCCTTTTAGTTTATAATTTTTTAAACTATCTTCTTTGGCTAAAATTAAATTATTATTATATCTATGTGAACTTAATTGTCTAGTAAGAGGATGACTAGAGACACTATTATCTGTAAAAGATAATCTTGTTGGGATATTATTTGCTAAAATCAAAGGTTTATCTTGTAAATCTAAATTTAATGGTCTATTTTCAATTTATTCTATTTTTGGTAATGTAGGCATCTGTATCTGACAAACTTCATTAAATAAATAAGGAAAATCTATAGTATCTTTTACGATAAAACAATCAGAATGATGTGTATTTGATATAGCATAAGAAATTACATAGGTTATCGAATATGGTATATTTTGTTGTTTAAAGAAATCTTTTCTTTTAAAGTCTTGTATTAAACTTAGAGTTTTATCAAAATCTTTATCTTGTATATGATAAGAAATTCGTGGATAAATATTAAACTTTAGTTTACCACATTGTAGGTTTCCTCTAAGGATTCCTAAACAGGCTTCTTCTCTATTAATTATTCGATTATCCATAATTGCTAATTCAATAGGTGTATCTAAACCTTCTTTAAAAGTAGATTTTATTATTATCTGTATGGCTCCTATATGTATCCATCCAAGTGTATTTCTTATTTCAGGTTTAATTTTTTGTATTTTTTCTTGAATATCTTTTTTAGCTAAAAGAGGTATCATAACCTTATTAGAAGTAATAGAAACTTCCAAAGCTCTTTCCTGAATATTTAATCCATAAAATAGATTATGATTTCATGGTTTTATACCTAATCTTTGTAGAGTACTTACTCTAAATCCAGAATAATTTGACAAAGAAAATTTTTCATTTTGAATTTGTTTTAATTTTCTTTTATCTATTAATATGTCTTGTCTATATTCTCCTGTTTGTTCTATTTGATTATCTATTACTGGTTCAATATTTTGATCATTTCTATTCTCTATTTCCATTTATTCTGTATT
>JAOQMS010000178.1:8287815-8309318 GCA_027563885.1 Erythroxylum longipes
AATTCAGATCAGATGGATCCGGCAGACCAAAGTTGGGCTATGACCGACCAAGCAAGGTCATTGACTGGGTCATCAAGGCATGCAGAATATCAAATAGCAGTACCACATGAACATCGATGTGGATGTAGATTAAAATTCAGATCAGATGGATCCGGCAGACCAAAGTTGGGCTATGACCGACCAAGCAAGGTCATTGACTGGGTCATCAAGAAAGTCAAGACCGCCATTTATCAGCTCGCCAAGCTACCCGCATATGGGACCCCGCTGCCACCGATACCTCTTCCACTAGAACAAGAACCACTCAACGACAACATGAAGAAAATGAGTGCACAAGCAATGATGTCCCAAACAAACAGTAACATGTTTTCTTCGCTACGTTTTTCTTGCAGGAAAAAATGAAGCTTACATTGGGCTTGAAGATGAGAAGAGTTTGGAGAAGATGTGGGGCTTATTTTTAAAATAAAATGATATTAAAATAATATCTTTTATTTTTTAAGATAAGTGGGCCCAGATTGTCTTCTATGGCAATGTGAGGTCACTGTTAAAATAAAATAATATTAAAAAGTGTCAAGCATGCACTAACATGACATTTAATGGATTAGGTTAAATTTTTTGTTATGGTGGAGTCTAATTTTAATGTTTTCTAAATATTAGGGTTATAATTGTTTTCTCTGTATTGTTAAGGTTAAACTTGTCAATTGATAAAAAATTTATGATCAAATCCTACTAAAATGAAAGGAGCCTGTCAATCTTTAAAACGAAAGGATCCTAGAGCAAATGAAAACAACAGTAACTAAAATATGGAAATTTAAAAGTTATGGAAAGAGAAAGAAAGACACAGTCAATTTATATTGGTTCGACTTATAACAAAGCCTACGTCCAGTCCCTAAGTGTTCAACTTGATTATTTTACTAATAAATTTCCAAGTAGTGATTTGACAAGCCTCTTCAAGCTTACAAGTTCATATTTTTCAAGGTTCTTCAACCTTCTACACTAGTAGTATTTAGGTAGCTTCTACAAGCTCTCAAGAAATAAAAATGGAATTTGCTCAATTTGAGTTTTAAGGAATAATAATCTCTCCCAATAGAGTATGTTTCCTTTTTAAGGCACAGAAGAATTGTGTGTCACTTGAAAATTTTTGCAAGTTACTTTTAATTCGTATAAACAATAGGTGTCTGTTAAAATGGTAAGAACCTATTAAAGTTTAAAAACAAAAAGATCCTACTACAATGAAAGGAGCTTGTCAATCTTTAAAACAAAAGGATCCTTGTGCAAATGAAAACAACAATAACTAAAATGCGGGAATTTAAAAGTTATGGAAATAGAAATAAAGACACGGTCAATTTATATTGTTTCAACTTATAACAAAGCCTACGTCCAGTCCCCAAGTGTCCAACTTAATATTTCACTAATAAATCTCCAAATAGTGATTTGACAAGCTTCTTCAAGCTCACAAGTACATATTTTTCAAGGTTCTTCAACCTTCCACACTAGTAGTATTTAGGTAGCCTCTACAAGATCTCAAGAAATAAAAATAGAATTTGCTCAATTTGAGTTTTAAGGAATAACAATCTCTCTCAATAGAGTATGTTTCCTTTTTAAGGCACAGAAGAATTGATATGGATATGACTTTCTAGAGTATTGACGCTGCTAATAAATTTCAAGAAATCTTGCGTGCATTGTGAATGCAGTAGCTCTTCTTTAAATAAGCGTTCTCTTCCACTAGCCGTTGCTAAATTATATCATTAACTAACTTAATCCACCTTGAATCTCTTTTAAAAAATCTTCGATATCATCGTTAACAGTATCTTCAAAACATCTAAATGTTTGAATAAATATTTGACTTTATTATAGAGCCAACTGTTGAATACAGTAAATAGCATAATCCTTTGCTTATACAGAAATGATAGGAGCTTATCCATTCCAGATTTTGTTGAACCGTATCTTAATAATCAAATAAATTTGTTAAAATAATTCCTAGAAAATAGGAAACATTTATCCTTTCATTTTAAACAGAAAACTAAAATATGTAATCCCTTTTAATATCGTTATCTTTGTGAATAAACAAGATAATCTAAATAAATTTGAATTTTGTAACTAAATATTATTGGTTGTATCATCAAAATCATTAATTTAAAAAGCCTCGAGCTAACAATCTCCTCCTTTTTTATGATTACAAGCAATAATATTTATATTTATAAAAAAAATCAATTAACAGTGAAAGATTTCAAAAGATACCTGTAATCTTTATACGTAAATATTTACTCATAATCTTGATAAAAAGGAGCATTCTGTGAGTGCTAAATAGTAGGAGGCTATTGTTTGAAAATTATATGCAGAGAACTTAAGTGTAGGTATGAAGTTACAAAAGTCAAATACATCAAGCATCTAATTGGAAAAAATATATATCACAATTAAAAAATATTTCAAAATATATCTTTCTGTATTCTCCCCTTTTGTCATTATCAAAAAGAAGGGCAAGAAAGTCAATAAACCAAGTTAAAGCATTCAGAGTATCACAAAATATGGAAAAATAAAATTAGTAACAAAAAAATATCATAAATATGTATAAACCAGAAAGCACAAAAATAGTCATATCAATGCCAAAACAATCATTAGAAAAAAAAATGTATGGTTCAAACGAAAGTATTCTTTAAGAGAATCAATAAGAACATGAAGAAGATTTTGCATGTCCTTAATTTGATCCTGCATTTAACCCCGATGTAGTCTCATCTCCCTCAGTCGTTGTTGGATATCCAGATTGTTGGTTTCTAGAGGATTGGCAAAAGGTTGTTGTGTTGGAGCAGGAGGCTATTGTGCTGGAGAAGGACATAAAGCAGCTGCTATTCTTTCTAATTTCTTTTCAACCCATACATTTTCCTTTAACTTATACCTAAACTAATAAGGAATGGAAGAATGGAACTTAGCAGGCACATACCATTCCAAACCATCAAAAGACACACAATAGTAGGCAAATATTTGGTCAACAACATTCTATAAGGCAACCCTCCTGTAGTGTTCTTGTGACTTCCTTTATCCAACATAAACCTCAAAATCATGGCTGGGAGGTTCATCTTATTACCCTTTAACAAGTTCTAGACCACATAAGTGTTTAAAAGGTTGCATCTTTCCACTGAGTTACTTCTTGGTAAAATTGAAGTCGTAAATAATGATGCAAGGCATCGTGGCAGTAAATCTAATTGTCTACACCAAAGTCTCCCTTCTTGTGTATTCTCTATGTGTAGGAAAGTAACATCTACAACTTCTCCTAGATCAAGATCAACAATATCCCATTTATAACAAAGGAAGTCAATTCTCCTTATTGGAGTTATATTCAACAAGTTGCCTAAAATTTCCACAGCATCCAAAATTTCACATTCACGTACCCACGAGACAATATCCAACTTTCCATCAATTTCATGATTTCTCATGTGTGTAAAAAATGATCTAAATAAATCATCATACACTGTCTCATTTAAATTCAAAAAAATTTACTAACCAACAACTAGAAAATAAGGAGAAATGGGAATGCCAATATCATTAAACAAAAGAGGATGTAGAATGCGTCTAGCATACACCTTTGTCTTCTTGTAGCGCATTTTATATCATGCTTTAGCTTCTATAGATTGGAACATTTATATAGGCGCTGAAGATTCTCCTTTCTTATCAGAGAGTTTCATTTTTTTTACATCTTTTCCTTAAGAATTTCTTCAAACAACATTTCTCTAAAAATAGGTTCAACCCAAACAATAGGATCCTCCACAGGCTTTTCAATCATAGGTGCCTTTCCTTTTCTTATTTCTTCTCTCTTTCTCTTCTGATATACTTCTTCTTCCCTCAGTTCAACTTCAGAGCTCTTTTCTTTTTCAATTACAGGCACTTTCTCAGCCTGCTTTAGAAGACTACCTCTAGTTCATGGGGGCCTTACCAAATGAACCAGTTCTTCATCAGACTCATCATTAAAAAAAATCCATCATTCTTCAGATATATTGGTCATAGATGGACTAGATTGAGGTGTGGACATAAAATAAGCTGTAGGAGAGAGAGCAAGGGTACTTACGTTCTCTGGTATAATAGCCAACTCCCCCTTACTGAAGGCTTTCTCTACTCGAAGAAGTTCCTCTTCATAAGATAGCTCTTCTTTTTCCTTTTCTTCTTCATTTATTTCTTCTACTTTGGTTTCTTCTTCTTCTTCTTCTTCTTCTTCTTCTTCTTCTTCTTCTTCTTCTTCTGCTTCTTCTTCTTTTTCTTGTGCTTCTTATTCTTATTCTTATTCTTCTTTTTCTTCTTCATCTTCTACTTCTTCTTCTTCTTCTTCTATCTCTTCTACTTTTTCTTCTTCTTCTTCTATCTCTTCAACTTTTTCTTCTTCTTCTTTGTCTGAAGAACTAGGGTTAAAGTTGTCGGAAAGAAGGGCATTCTTCATGAGACTAATTTGAAGAGTCATACTGCCATTTAATCTTTGATTCTTGATATTCAAAAGATGAATCGGAGGTCAATTCCTCTACTGACGATGATGAATGTGCATACTTTCTCTTCCTTTCGTATATGTTGAATGTTTCCTTTTGAGTATATGAGTCTAAAAATTGGGGATTTGAACATAAGCAACAATAGGAGGTTTAGAAAAGGTTTTTGGTGCAACTGGTGTAGGAGACACAAAAGGTTTAGAAACACGAGTTTCAAACCCTTGTTCATAGCATAGAGTTTCACCATGACTGGTAGTTGATTTCAAAGATTTCTTAGAACCTTTAGGCTATGTTTGGTAGGGTGATTAGTAATGGAATGGAATGGAATATAATATTATTCCATCGTTTGAGATGAGGATTTATATTGGAATGGAATAGAATAGGATGAAAGGGGAGGATTTCACATTACATCATATTCCATCATAAACAGTAAAACTGCTTCACATTACATCATATTATATCACATTACATCATATTACATCACATTACATCATATTCCATCATAATGTAAAATGATAAATATGTACTACCTAATATACCCTCAATAATTTTTTATAATACCAATTGTACCACTAACCCTAATAATAAGCAGCAAGACAATATGTATTTTGATCTATTAACATATGTTTTATTCTATCAGGGGTAGAATAGTAATTCATTATTATTATACATACATTACATTTCATTCCATCCATCTTCCGAAAAATATTTCACTATATTACATTATGAACCTTCCATCCTTCCCAAAATATAAATTTCTAATATTACATCTATTTACATTCCATTCTATTATAAACCATTCCATTCCATTAAAAACCTTACGTCTAACCAAACATAGCCTTGGATTTTGTTTGAGCCATATCAAAGAAGATTGTGGAAAAAGTTTTAAAAGAGTATAAAAATAGAGATTTTGATTGCAGGAAGGCAGAAGAAATTTCAAGAGTAGGCGATGATATGAATAAGGAAGGATCTATTTCAAGGCGACCTAGATGATTTTTAATAGTAAGTGTCATGAGAAGATGAAGGATCGTATAAGATCAGAAGAGAGATCATTTCTGTATCTTCTATCAGTCACGTATAAAAAGCTGTTAATATAGCACGTGTTTTCAAGAACAGAAACAACATCGTTTAATTATCACAAATTTTAAAGAAAAAAAGTTACTCTTCCCTTTTGAACTAATAGGAGCCTTTTAACTAACCTGTTTGAACCGTAGGACCCTTCTACGTAACCCGTTTAACTTGATAGGGGCCTTCTTATTAGAAGTAGCATACAAATATCTAAAAACAAGAGTATCATAACATCTTCAAACAGAGTTAAAAATCAGATAATTTGCACATACCAAGTTCTTTTCTTAACAAACAAAATCTATCTTCTGAAAGTGGCTTAGTAAAAATATCAGCTAATTGATTTTCATTATTAACATGCAATAGTTCAATAGTCCTTTCTAAGACATGATCTTTAAGAAAGTGATGTTTAAATTCCATAAGCTTAGTTCTAGAATGATTCACAAGATTTTTAGATAGGTTAATTGCATTTGTATTGTCACATAATATAGGAATATGATCAAAGTTTAGAGAAAAATCCTGAAGCTGATGCTTCATCCATAAGATCTGAGCACAATAGCCAGTGGTAGTTATATATTTAGCTTAATTTTTTTGAAAAGCACTAGGAAATTTTTTTCTTGCAAGACCAAGAAACTAAACTTCCTCTAAGAAATTGACAGTAGCCACTTGTTATATTCCTATCAACCTTATCACCTATATAATCTGCATCACAACAGCTAACTATGTCAAATGAGTTAGCTTTTGGATACCATAATCTAAAATCCATAATTCCAAGGAGATAACAAAAGATCCTCTTAACTACTCGAAGGTGTCTTTCTTTAGGATTTGACTGAAAGCGTGCACAAAGTCACGTGCTAAACATAATATCATATCTTGAACATGTGAGATATAGAAGTGAACCAATCATTCCTTTGTATTTTGTCTCATTAGTAGTTTTGCTAACTTCATCCTTATCAATCTTAATTCCAGTATACAATGGAGTTCCCATCAGTTTGGCATTTTAAAAATGATATTTCTTGATAAGTGATATGTGTTTAATTGTTGATACACTTAATCATCTACATCTAGCAATTAATGATAAAAAAATGCTTAAGATACTCACTTTAATTTATATATAGTTTTAGGTACAATTCTAAAGTAAAGAAATTAAAGTGAGTCGAAACAAAAACAACTACATTTGGGTCGTTTTCTGAAGATTAATTTTCACTTGTTGGAGCAAGAAGAAGAAAATTAAAAGACAAGAAAATTAAGATGATGAAGCAAAACGACAACAAGAGCAAGCCAAAACAAAGTCTGCATTTCACGCAGATGTCTGCGGAAACGCAGATGTTTCATAAGCTGAAGGTTGGAGGGTTTTAAAGAGAATATGAATAGTTAAGGTGGACCGAAAACCATTGAAGTTAAATTGTCCCATCAATAAAACAGTAAGTGGTGTGAAGAGAGGGGGAGCTGCGACTTGGTGGCTAGGAAAAGAGCATAGTGGCGGAAGAGAAGAAAGACATGAACATTGAGTATGGACATATGTATTTATTTGTCACATCAGTGAATAGGAGAAGAGAAGAGTAGAAGAAAGCTTGCGCAGTGAAGAAGAATTATTGGGGGTTTCAGTTGGAGTAATTTTTATAGGGTTTAAGCTTTTTCTTGGGAGACTTATGGAAGGCTAAGATCACGACGCAAGTTTGGAGGTGACATCGACACTGATGACCCATGTTAAGTGTATTTTTCAATTTTTATTCTTTCTTTCTCTCATTAGAAATTGATTTTGTTATTCTATCTCAACTTATTTGGGTTTTGTGTATGGATAATTAGATTTTCGTTATTGTTTGGTTATTTGTATATGAACCCGTTAGGTATTGCGAAATGATGATTTTAATTCATTCATTGAATCGTTTAATTGCACACTTATTGCTAGAATTTCGATATAATCCATAATTGTTATGTTGAAATTCATGTATAGCGACTAATTATTTGTAATCATTAGGGATAACAGGACCTAGGTTAAATGACACATCGTATGTGATTGTTGCCTTGATTAATTGATTTTTCTAATTCGTAATGCTACTACTTAATTAAATCTAGAGATCATATCCTAAGTTATTCGGTGGTTATGTTTAATTAATGATCATATCTTAATTAAACAAAACCTAAAAGAAACTCGAGTTAATTATTAACCCACAATTAATAGTACCTAGGAAAGGTTTGACAATAAAAAATCAATGAAATATGCTCAATTAGGTGTAAAATGAGATTGAACCAAAGAACCGGGTCCCTATCGAATTCCCCACTTTTATCAATTTTTGCATGTTTTCTTTAATTTGTTTTTTTTAGTTTAGCTTTATTTTATTTTTTTATTTGGAAAATCCAAAACCCCCTGAAAACCTAAACACTGATTAATTTCATTCAACAACTTTACACACACTTTATATGGGATTGACCTAGACTCACCACTACTACTGTAGTAGTTTAGTTATTTTATTTTGAATAGCGTTACGATGTGTATGTCAATTTTGGTGTCGTTGCCAGGGAGTGCGGTGTTTTAGTTTTTTTTTGTGATTTAATTAGTGTTTTGTATATATTTGTTCGTAATTAATTTCTTTTCAGTTATTTCATGATCTTTTCATTTTTTTTGTTTCATGTTTGTGAAAAAAAATCGATATGGATGGAGGTAATTTCTTTTATAACTCATATTCTCAATCATATAATAATGTTTGGACTAATCATCCTATCTTTTGTTACGGATAGGATAATCATCAGAATTACTTCCATGATAGTTTGCAGGATGCACAATAATTCTCATATAGACAAGAAGCTTCCTATCACAACTCTAGTCCATCTCTGGAAGAGTTAATTAATATTGTGAATGCTAATACTTTGCAATTGCAGCAAAATACTCTACAATTCTAGTAGGATGGAGAGCAATTTCCAAAAACTATATGGTCTAGTGCCCAAGATTCAGAGAGCCAACACGACTCAAGTACATCTCTAGAAGAAATGTTTAATATTATGGCTCCTAACAATCTTCAAATTTAAGAGGATATGACAGTTCTAACAGAATATGCAACCGTCTGGAACCACAAAGGGAAGAGATCAGCCGTATCAACCCGAGGTGTATCCAATGGACGTTTGTGTAGAAACTTTACAAAGTAATGGGAGCTTGATAATTTTAAGGTTAATCCTCAATGAATTGCTTGGGTCGAAGAAGCTGAGGAAGAGCTTGAAGCAGAATATGATACATCATTTGGATGAGAGGTAAGTACTGAGTCTGTAATTGTTTTTGAAAATAACTCTTCACCTTTACATAGTAGATTGAAGGAACTAAATGAGTAAGAAAAAGGTGAACAGATGTTCAAAATATTTCCCAAATTCATAGACTCAGTCAAGATCGAAAATCTGAGGATAGGGAAGGAGCTAAATGGGAACGATTATCAACCAAGACCCTATCTTGAAAAACCTCATGTGGAGAATCCGCATGTGCTACCAGAAGATCACAATTTTGTCATGTGAGTAGGAAACAAGGAGTCGAGCTAGCAACCCTAAACAAAGGCGCTTCTTCGGAGGCTACCCATGGGAAGTAAATTTCTTTGTTTATAAATTTTTGCATTTATTTTTTAATGCATGTGTGTTTCTTTATTGGTTTATTTTTCCTTGTTTTTAAGTTTTCGATCAAAATGAGAGAAGAATAAAACAAACAAACAAATATTTTCTCATTCTCTGTTACTTCTAGGATTATATAGTCATGATTAGAGAATGAGTTGACTAAAGAATTTCATGGCAACTTTAGCATGTATTTTTACTCTTGTGATTAATCGATATGCATTATCTTTAGAAGAGTAGTAACTAGTGGTAGATAAAGTCGGTGAGATTTTGAGCCTTATTAGACTAAAACATCCATATCAATCTCATTGTTTTTTGATAATGTGTGACCTTCATGACATGTACATCTCGATTTTGCGTTGAATTTGTATTTGAGACCATATTTTTATCACATACATTAACATGGATATGATTAGGCATTATTTGCTTTTCTGAATTACATTAGCCAAATAGCTTACCTATTATATGATTGTCCTTTTTGATAAGCCCCTTTGAGCCTTATTAGCCTTTCTTTTTATATCAACCATATTACATGCTTTACACTTAACTAAATGTCCTACCTAAGCCATAAAGCTACTGGAACATTTGATATTGTTGAGTTTATGGATACAAAATTCTAAGTGTGGGGTGTACATATGTGTGGGTTGGTTAATGTTGGGATGTTTTGTTATGTCTTATCATTGAAATTCCCATGTTGATGTAGTTTATTTTAATTTTTATAAGGAAAAGAAAGAAAGAAAAAAGAAAAAAAAAGAAATGAAAATGAAGAAGAAAGAAAGACGAAAAAGAAAAAGAATGAAATTTTTTTTGTTTAAATAAATTTATTAAGGAAGAAGTGCATATGAGTTTGCAAAGTTCTTCACGATTAATGCATCTTCCTAGAGTTGTAATGAATATGATATTTGAGTATGTTGAACATAAGGTAGATGTTGGCTTGGAAGGTTCACTCTTATGATTTCAATATATTGTTGGCATAAATTATGTGATTGATTCCTTCAGATTTGTATATGCTTTATGTGGTTGGTGTGTGAGAGTTAAATTTGGTTGTGAAATATAAATGTTGCATTCGTCATAGCTGAAAGCACCCAGTTTTTTATGAGTGTTGCTTTGTTTCACTAGCTTAATGGCTTTCATACTACTTGACCTAAATACTTCTCACCTTACCTTTGCCTACATTACAACCTCGAAAAGTCCTTTGATCCATGATTTTGCATGTGAACATTATTGGTGGAGAAATGAAATGATATACAAAGTTGTGGATTGTCATGATCATAAATGGTGTTGAGTGTACCCGTGGATATATTTCAGTTAAACACATTTTTTGAGTCTACCATTAGATTGCTCAGTTTTTAAAGGTATTGAATGTTGATTGATCATGAGTAAAAGCTTAGAATGTTGACATCTTACTATGATTTTTGAAAGTCACTCATTTTTGCTTGCGATTATATATTCTTTGAATATATGGGAAATAAGTCAATGCTTTTAGGTCTTTGAGCTTAATTTGGATGTTTTGCCAGAGGACGGCCAAAAGCTAAGTGTGGGGAAAATTGATATGTGTTTAATTATTGATTGTTCACTCAAGGTTACACGCTTTAAGTTTTACTAATTTTTAACCTTGGTAATTACCATAAGCGCACGGGTCATTCGTATAGTACCTAAAGTGTTGATCCCACGAGGAAGGGAACTAATCCTCAAAATCTAAAGGCAGCTAAGTTCGCAAAACCTAATTAAACAACTACTGTGAAAATTAAAATTAATTGAGAATCAAATACGAGAAATTAAAGAACCCAAAGAACAAACAAAAGCAAACTCACACAAATAATCCGAATTTCAACTTAGAAGCGACCAATTGAGAGAAAGGGGGAATTTATTCGAAATTAAAGACAATCTACCGAATTATGAAATTTCCAATTTAATGGGCCTAGACGATCCTAGGGTGAATTACTCTCTCTTGAGTTATAATTCTTAACCATAATTAATAATCCCTAATTCAAATTATAGAAATTGCGATCTCTCGATCTGCAATTTGTCCAAAACCTAATTTAGTTTTAATGCTATCTATTAACCTACCAGGAATCTATGCTCGATCTCTCCTTATATGACTTTACCAGTTTGATTCAATTCTCTACCTATTGATTTACCTAACTCTCTTTAACCTAAATCGATGATTTTCACCGACTCACCCTCTCAGTTTATTGCCCAGTTATGAAGAATCAAATTGAATCACAATAAATCAAAATAAAATACAATCAAATCAATTTTATTAATCTCATGAATAAATAAACCTGAAGGTGAGTTTAGACAGAAAAATCAACACTCAACAACAAATAATTCTAATCAATCTCAAATCCCATACATCAATGAAAAAAAATAAAAACTAGAAAATACTATCGGAATGGATCTCAAAGTCGTGACTGCAGGAAACCACCTGTTTCGGGAAGTACATCACGTCAAGCATATCTCTGTGCCTCTCTTCCTTCGTCTCCTTCCTCAATCGATTAATTTTTATCTAGGTTTTCCCTCCAGATTTTTGGCAGAATTTCACATTTGTGCTGCTCTCTTAGCTCTCTAATGTCTCTCGGGTAGCTACTAGGTATTGTTCTATTTATTCTGTAGCATCCCTAGGTCAAACTTGGGGTCAAAATGGTTTGAAGAATTACCCAAATTTTGAGTTTTTCTGTCAGCCTGACGCAGGGCATGATCGTGGCCCTGCCTGCCATGATCGTGCCTGCTGTTTAACCTTTCTATCATGATCGTAGCTTGGTTGTGCACGATCGTGGCCTGACTTAACGCTCTCTGTCACGATCGTGACCTGGCTGCTACTGGCTCCTCCTCATCTGTCACAATCTTGGCAATGTGCACGATCGTGGCCTATGTCTTTTAGCCCGAAACTCTTCAAATCTTCACCGTTCTTCCCTGTTTAACTTGCAACACTAGCACACACATCAAGGTACCTACAAAATATACAATTTAAGCTCAAAGATTCTGACTAACCAATAAAGTACTTAAACACAAAAAAAATCTAATTAAACCCTAAATGCCTGCTTAACACTCAATTTAACACAAAATGCATAACAAATTAAATCTTAAAACATGATACAAAACACTACTATCAACATCCCCACACTTAAACATTTGTTTGTCCTCAATCAAAGAAAACAACAACACCTAATAAAAACAAACACACCATGCAATAATGTGACAATGGCTTCGATTTTCATGAAATTAATTTAATCTCAAACACAATCAATCGGTTGTGTCAAATCATTCACATGCAAAACATGCGTCTAATGGCTTTGAACTAAATATACAACTAACTCAACACCAAGTGTTAACCTATTTACCCTTTTCAATTGTGCACACACATTAATAATTTTTCGGTCCCTCAGGCTCGGTACTGTTCCTAGGGATAGTTCCATGAAACCTTAAGTCTAATACAAGTCTAGTAAGTTTTTATTTAAACACACATAATTTTTTATTATTATTTTTGGGACTTAGCCTTTTACTCGGAGGCAAACATTTATGATGAATGTTGATTCGGTTACTCAACTAAGTCAATTGTTAACAGCTTGGTTGAAACATCATTATAGCTTTTTTATGCAAAGGCACACATTTGTGATGCATGTCAATCCGGTTACTTAGCTACATCACCTTTTCAACTGGCTACTAGCTCTATTCATCACTCGAAGGTTAGCGAAATAGTGATTATTAAACATATATTAAACCTTTTTTTGCCTATCTTGTTGCTTTTAACTATTCATTTCCATGAAACATACTAGTTGAGCTACTTAACTTAAAAGGCCTCAAATTATGAATGAATGTGACAACCTATAGGGTGCTAAATTTACACTAAGTCCTAATTAGGCTGTATAGTTATTCCAAAGGCCCCCTAATTCACTAATTTCGTAGGCTAATGAGTGTTCACAATCTAATAGACCATGTCCAAAATTAAAAAAAAATCAATCAATCTAAGCCATTGACACATTTACACACTTCACACCATGTAACCTAATACTATCATATAGTATACAAAATTCACATACAAAAGAAAAACACAGAATCCCTCCCCACACTTGAACAACACATTGTTCTAAATGTGAAAAGAGAGCACACACCCGAGGGAAATAAACACAATATACGAAAAAAAATATAAGAAGAAAATACTAACACAAAATAAAACGAAAAGGGTTAGAACATGAAATCGTTTATGGTGAAAGAGGTGGTGATGGTTATAATGTTAAGACCAAATCAGTTTGACATCAAAAATGTTTCCCTATCTTATAATTGAGTCAACAGAACAAAAGAATTCGCACTCCAAATCGTTCATCACAACTTATTTAAAAATTTAAAACAACCCTAACTACACAACAATTTAAACCTACTACTAAACATGCTAATTTATGCTCATTAGCTTGACCTTCATCCTCTAAAACTCAGTTAGGATCAATTATGAGTGGCTTGCTTCCACCTTTTTTGTTCAACATCAATTTTGTAGCCCGTGAGTAAGCTACAAATTGCAAGATGATCAAGAGGACAATATTGATAAAATTATAAAAACCAATTAATTTTATTAATGTCCTTTTCACTAAAAATCTGTCAATAAAATAGGGAATAATGAAACTCCCTGAATTTAACAGTTTGTCCTGTACGAAGGTCAATTTCTCTCCTTCTTCCTTCATCACCTTCGGCTCCTTTGCTTCTTTCGCTTTATAAATAGAGACCTTTATCGCTTCTTCAAACTCGATGTCTGCTGTCGTTTGTTCATCATCCTCTTATTCATCATAATTCGAACACATCAATTATCCTGAATGAGCTACTAACCCTTGGTTCTTAAATACATCATTCATAAGGAATGTCTTTTCATCATGATCAATCCAAAGGATAGAGTTCTCTGCATGGACATTTACCCAAGATTTTTTGATTTTTATATGTGGTATATCTAGGACTGGTGAATAATAGAGAGGGTTGGAATTCTTTTCCTCGTACACTTCCATTGTCTTTTGGTTGCCAACGAATTGGGGTTCGGCATGGTCATCCTCTGGTTCTTCTAGCTCTACCCCATTCCTAAGTGTGATAGCCTCGTATTGCTCTAGCTGTTGTAATTCCATTTTTCTCAAAAATTCTTTCACACTTCTCTTACAAAATTCACGGGTAAGCTGTCTTACTTGAATCTCCAAGTTATGAATAGAAGCGGCTTGATTTTTCGTCACTTGATCAATTTGCTCTTTTAGTCTCTTCTGCCCTTCTTCCATGTCTGTGAGCTTATCCAAGATCTTGTCCAATTTAGAATCCTATGAACTGGATTCATCATGTTGAAATTCAAATAGATCTTAGTGTACCATATGAGTGCTTGCATTGTTGGACCAATGGAAATCTGGGTGGTTCTGCCACCCCGAAGTGTATATGATCCAATAAGGGTAGTTATTTCTCTAACCATACTACGACTCATTATAATTCTCAAAATTTCTTGCTCTATATAATATCTATATTCCATCATTTTTCAGCATTCAACTCTTCAGATATCCCATTCTCAGATGTCTCAATGCGTCTTTACTTTACGCCCCATTTTTTTAATAAAAACAAAAGTTAATGGAAAAGCCTTAGACTAAAGAACTAAATTTCCTTTCCCGGTAACTGCGCCAAAAACTTATTCGCTCAAGGTTACACACTCTAAATTTTACTAATTTTTAACCTTAGTAATTACCGCAAGCGCACAGGTCGTTTGTATAGTACCTAAGGTGTCGATCCCACGAGGAAGGGAACTAGTCCTAAAAATCTAAAGGTAGCTAAGTTCACAAAACCTAATTAAACAACTACTGCAAAAATTAAAATCAATTGAGAATCAAATTCAAGAAATTAAAGCACCCAAAGAACAAACAAAAGCAAACTCACACAAATAATCCAAATTTTAACCTAGAAGCAACCAATTGAGAGAAAGGGGGAATTTATTCAAAATTAAAGAAAATCTACCCAATAATTTAATGGGCCTAGACGATCCTAGGGTGAATTACTCTCTCTCGAGTTATAATTCTTAACCCTAATTAATAATCCCTAATTCAAATTATAGAAATTGCGATCTCTCGATTTATAATTTGTCCAAAACTTTAATTAGTTCTAACGCTGTCTATTAACCTACTGGGAATCTGTGCTCGATCTCTCGTTACACGACTCTACTAGTTTGATTCAATTCTCTACCTATAGATTTACCTAACTCGTTAACCTAAATTGATGATTTTCACCGGCTCACCCTCTCAGTTTATTGCCTAGTTATAAAGAATCAAATTGAATCACAATATATCAAAATAAAACACAATCAAATCAATTTTATTAATCTCAGGAAATAAATAAACCGAAAGCTGAGTTTAAACAGAAAAATCAACACTCAACGACAAATAATTCTATTCAATCTCAAATCCCATACATTAATGAAATTGAAATAAAAACTAGAAAATACTATCGGAATGGATCTCAGAGTTGTGATTGCTGGAAACCACCTGTTTCGGGAAGTACGTCGCGTCAAGTGTATCTTTATACCTCTCTTCCTTTGTCTCATTCCTCAATCGATTGATCTCTATCTAGGTTTTCTCTCTAATTTTTGACAGAATTTCACATTTTTGCAGCTCTCTCGGCTCTCTAATGTCTCTCGGGCGGTTGCTAGGTATTGTTCTATTTATACTATAGCAGCCTAGGTCAAACTTGGGGTCAAAACGGTTCAAAAAATTACACAAATTTTGAGTTTTTCTGTCAGCCCGATGCAAGGCATGATCATGGCCCTACCTGCCATGATCGTACTTGCTGTTTAACCTTTCTGTCACGATCGTGGCCTGGATGTGCATGATCGTGGCGTAACTTGATGCTCTCTATCATGATCGTGGCCTAGCAGTTGCTGGCACCTCGTTTTCTGTCACAATTATGGCCACTATACACGATCGTGGCCTATGTATTTTAGCCCAAAACTCTTCAAATCTTCACCGTTCTTTCCTATTTACCCTGCAACACTAGCACACACATCAAGATACCTCAAAAATATACAATTTAAGCTCAAAGATTCAAACTAACCCAATAAAACACTTAAACACAAAAACTAATCTAATTAAACCCTAAATGCCTGCTCAACACTCAATTTAACACAAAATGCATAACAAATTAAACCCTAAAACATCATACAAAACACTACTATCATTGATAAATTTAATCATTTACACTTAGCGATTAATGATACAAAAATGCTAAAAATACTAAATTTAATTCATATATGATTGCAGGTACAATTCAAAAGCAAAGAAATTAAAATGAGTCGAAACCACTACATTTAAGTCGTTTTCTGAAGATTAATTTTTAGTTGTTGGAGCAAGAAGAAGAAAATTAAAAGACAATAAAAGTAAGATGATGAAGCAAAACGACAGCAGGAGCAAGCCAAAATGCAGTCTGCATTTTACACGGACGTCTGTAGAAACGCAGACGATTTTATAACCTGAAGGCTGGAGGGTTTTGAAGAGAACGTGAATAGTTAAGGTGGAACGAAAACCGTTGAAGTTAAATTGTCCCATCAATAAAACAGTAAATGGAGTGAAGAGAGGGGGAGCTGCGGCTTAGTGTCTGTGAAAAGAGCTTAGCGGTAGCATAAAAGAAAGATGTGAATAGTGAGCGTGGACACATGTATTTATTTGTCACATCAATGAATAGAAGAAGAGAAGAGACTTACGCAGTGAAGAAGAATTTTCAATTGGGGTAATTTTTATAGGGTTTAAGCTTTTTCTAGGGAGACCTATGGAAGGCTAAGATCCTAATGCCGATTCAGAGGTGACATCGATGCTAACAACCTGTGTTAAGTGTATTTTTCACTTTTTATTGTTTCTTTGTCTCATTAGAAATTGATTGTGTTATTCTATGTTAATTGATTTAGGTTTTGTGTATAGATAATCAAATTTTCGTTATTGTTTGGTTATTTGTGTATGAAGCCATTGTGTATTTTGAAATAATGATTTTAATGCATTCATTGGATCATTTAATTGCATACCCATTGTTAGAATTTTGATATAATCCATATTTTTTTGTTGAAATTCATGTGTAGTGACTAGTGATTCGTAATCATTAGGGATAACATGAACTAGGTTAAATGACACATCGTATGTGACTGTTGCCTTGATTAATCTAATTAAATACAGGGATCGTATCCTAGGTTATTCGATAGTTAGGTTTAATTAATAATCGTATCTTGATTAAACAAAACCTAAGGGAAAACTCGAGTTAATTATTAACCCACGATTAATAGTTTCTAGGAGAGGTTTGACAACAACAAATTAATGAAATATGCTTAATTAGGGTGTAGGATGAGATTGAACTAAAGAACCGGGTCCTTACCAAATTCCACACTTTTATCAATTTTCTCATGTTTTCTTTAATTTCTTTTTTATTAGTTTAGCTTCATTTTAATTTTTTTGTTTAGAAAATCGCCCCTAAATCTAAACAATGATTAATTTCATTCAACAACTTTACACACACTCTCTGTAGGATCGACCTAGAATCACCACTGCTATACTAGTAGTCTAGATATTTTATTTTGACTAGCGTTACGATGCGTATGTCAATAAGTTCCTTTGTGTACTTGTCTTGACTAATGAAGATTCCTTTTTATGTTTACTTAATTTTCAACCTAAGAAAGAAAGAAAACTCTCCCATCATACTCATTTCAAACTCCCCCTGTATTAGAGCTTATAATTCTTCACAAAAAGATGGATTAGTAGCACCAAATATTATGTCACCAACATATATTTGAAAAATAAGTAAATCGTTTTCTTCCTATTAATAAATATAGTTTTATCTATCTTCCCTCTTTCAAAATTATTCTCAAGCTAGAAGTTACTTAACATGTCATACCATACTTAGGGAGCCTACTTTAGACCATAGAAAGCTTTTGTTATTTTTATCACATAATCTAGATGGTCTGTGTTCTCGAAACCTAGAGGTTGCTTAATAAAAACTTCTTCATTAATATATCCATTTAGAAAAGCACTTTTGACATTCATTTAATATAAATTGAAATTTCTATAACATGCAAAGGCAAGTAAAATTTTGATTGATTTAAGTTTAGCAACAAGAACATAATTCCCATCAAAACCAATACCTTCCTGTTGATTATAGCCTTGAGCTACAAGTCTAGCTTTATTTCTTACCACCTTACCATTTTTGTCAAGTTTGTTTTGAGATACCCAATGAGTTCCAATAACTAACTTACCTTGTAGATAAGGTACTGAATTCCAAACTTGGTTCTTGTCAAGCTGGTTCAATTCATCTTTTATGGCTATAGTCCAGCTTTCATCAACAAGTGCCTCTTCTACAATCTTTGTATCTAATTATGAAATAAAGGCAACATATTTTTTTTTAAGATGATCTGGTTCTTAGACTTTCATAAGGGTCTCATAAAATGCACTGAAGTGTATCAAGATCTCTCCATTCTCTTGGTGTCCTTCAGCTATGAATATCTATTTTCCTTTGTTGAATAGGTTCCTGTTGAGGTGTATTCGAATAAGGAGCCTTTTTTATCCTAACTTCAGAAGGACCCTCTTGATCTGGTGATTTTGAAGGCATTACTGGTGCAGTTTGTGGTGTATTTTTAGGAACCAAAGTATGCCCTTCATCATCTGAATCAACAACTAGTGCTTCATCAAATACCACATGTATTGATTCTTATATCCTCTTGGTTCTTTTGTTATAAAATTTGAATCCTTTGCTCATAGTGCTGTATCCCAAAAAAATAGCTTCATCAGATCTTGCATCAAATTTTCCAATATTGACCTTACCATTTTGTAAAACAAAGCATTTGCAGCCAAAAGCCCGAAAGTAGGAAACATTCAGTTTTCTTCCTTTTCGCAGTTCGTAGGGGGTCTTTTTGAGAATAGGTCTTGTAAGACACCTGTTCAAAATGTAACAGGCAGTGGACATAGCTTCTGCCTAATATCCATGAGGTAATCCGCTCTCACACAACATGGTCCTGACCATATTATGTAAGACCCTAAAATATACCCTAGTTAAAATGATATATTCTCATGAAAGTACATGTGAGATAGGAGTTAAAATTGTGTTATGATTTGGATGTGAAAGGTATATAACTAGAATTTTGGTATTAATGGACTACAGATAGTAAATTGGAATGAATTAATACCATTAGAAAACTAAGGTATTTAAATGTATATTTGGATTAGGAAAATTGTCAAGTGGCTAGTTAAGTTGGTGCATGGAAATTTAAATGATTAAGCTTATGAATTAGTGACATTTGGCACCATTAGTTGATTGAAAAATGGATCATTGATTTTGTGACAAGTGGACCAACCATGGAATGACATGTGGACTGATTTGTAGGTGATTAATAGCAGTATCTTAAGATGACAAAGGGCAGCACAATCAAGTGGTACATGGCATGGAATCGTATTGGACACATGTTTAAGTATATTGGAGACACCTAGCAACTAAAGCCAACAACTTTTCCGCTGGAATGTTCTTTCAACCTTTCACCTTGCTTTTCACCACCGGAACTCTCATTCTCCTCTCAACTTCTTAACCTTTTTCTGAAGTTTGAATCATCAACACTTGGAAGCTTTGTAAGTTATTTTATCACGAAGATGTCCTTGTAATTTTATGTGTTATTATCTTATTGGTGCTGAAAGTTGCACCATAATCTTAGATATGTGCTGATTGCTTGGAAGGATTGGTTTGGCTTGATCTTTGAAGTGATTTGGAGTTGTTCTTTGAATTTTAAAGAGGTAAGGGAGTACTAAACTTGATATCATGATAGAACATGTCATGTTTGACTTTTTAAGTGGATATAAAGTGTACTGAATTAATGAAGAAATGTGGTTAGGAACGTGATAGGTGCTAGGTACTCATTAGAAGGTGTGGTTCCACTAAACAGCCATCGATTTTTCAGCCCTATCTTGACTTTTAGACATCAAAATGAGATTATTTTAAATTAAGATTACACTAGAAACATTTATCTACAACTTTTTTGAAGAAGTCGAATTTTAATTTTGTCACTAAGGGTTTTGAAATTTAACTTGAAGTTGAGTTCCGGTATAGGCTGCAGCACTATCCTTGAAATTGTGTCTTGTATTTATCAAATAAACTGTATTGATGTAAGCTGAATCAGACAAAGTTGTCTTCATAAAAGTTTTATTTTATTCTCTTATATTTCTATTGGTATAAATTTTGTAATTTTTTGATATCAGAATAGGGAGATATGGGTTTTACAAGTTTGAGTGCACATGCACGATCATACACTAACCAAAATTTCGAACTTGCACAGTCTGTAGTATTTTCAGCATAACTCATGGAATAATGAACCAAATTGAATAATTTTTCTTTTTTGTGAGACTTAAGACATAGAGGAACATTTGTTTAGAAGAACATATTGTCTATAAGCATCAATTTCTAGGTCATAATGGTCATACAAAAGCAATCTGATCCAAAAACTTGTCTTGTGAAACTAGCTGTTTGGAAGTTTCGGGTCCCTTATCCCACAATTGTGGGAAATAGTTAGGAAGTTGAAAAAAAATGAGAGTTTGTGCAATTGATGACTATATAATGTTAACTGAGTAATAGGTAGTTTAATTATGCATGATTAATTGAGATGATAATGTATTGCTTGGTGTGACCTTAAATGAATGAGTTCCAAAGGCCTATGTAGTATGAATTGACTATGAATGTATGTGAATTGGGAATTTTTGCTTGTGATAATTTTGTACCATTAGTTGTCCGAGGAGTTTGAAAGTTGGCACTGTGTTAGAAGTGCTTTCTATGTGTGTGCATATACATAATTTTTGAAGACTCAATATCTCTATTGATGCATTATTGCGTATACTTGTAATTGTATGACATGTTAGTTTGTTTGAAAATCAATGACTATGTCAAGTTGAACAAAATGGAAAAAAAAAGTGGCATGTGTGTTCCAATATGTTCCTCGTATGACAATTCTGAAAAGAAACCTTTTGGTTTAAAACTGTTATGTCCTAGATGTGGGTAAATAGGCATACCAAGAAGGGTCTGCAGGTGTTTCCTGTTACTGACACTTCGATGTCTCTTGTTACTAACACTTTGGCGTCTCCTGTTATTGAGACATAAGTCTCTCCTATTTCGTGATATCGATCACAGTATCTGTTGGCCCCCGAAAATTTTTCGTTAAATTACGCATAATAATTTATGGAATAAATGCATAAGAATGAATTGAGAGCATTTTTGGCATGTAACTTAAGTACCAAAAGAGCCTAAGCTTATAAGGAAGGGTAAAGTGGACTTTTGAGACTCCTTAAGGGTACATTGGGAAAGAGGAATTGTAGTCTTGTTATCTTAGAAGAGTGAAAAATGTGAATGGGAGAGAAAAGA
>JAOQMS010000178.1:8315840-8326035 GCA_027563885.1 Erythroxylum longipes
TTAAATGGAAAGAAGAAAAACTTGAGAATATGAATTGTGATTGAGTAAATTGAGCATGAAAATTGATTGTGTTTGGGTGAGAGAGGAACCATTTTGTAGTCACGTGCACGTCGATATAAGCCTTCTCTCGGCTGCTCACTTGTGGCATACGAGATCTGAAAAGTGGACTCGTTTTGTTCACGGAGTAAACTTTGGTTTCTCTGTTTTGTTTCACGGAACCCTCGAGCCATTTGTTTACGCACTTGCATTTTGATTTGTTATGGTAAAATCGAGTGTTATGCTTTGATGTTAATTATATCCAATATGTCCTATGCATTAATGTATTGAATTGTGAAATGTGAATTGAAATTGCAAGTGCCGAACTATTATTTCTAGATTAAGATAAGAAGTGTATGCCTATATGAATGTATATATATCTATATATATAAAATTGTGTGGCTCGTTGCCAATGGCTATAAATATATTAGCCACTGAGCTGTGTAGCTCAATCCAATATTTTTCCCACTCCTCAGGTGCCGATCGAGAATATCAGTGATTCTTGCAAGGCATTCGGAACTCCAAGATAGCTAGAAATCGTTTGTATGAAGTTTGTGACTATTTTGGATAGCTTTATAGGCATATCAAACGTAAGCATCTTTTGTATTTTATATTAAGTGGATGTATATGTTGATATGTAACTAAAACTCGATTAAACATTTATTTTGTTTAGTTGTGAGAATGAGAAATTGAGGATCTGCTATTATGTATGATGATGTTATTTTAAAGTACTTAGTAGTTGAATAGAGATGAAGAGATATGGCATTTTGCAAGTTTTCATAGGTGTAGAAAGTGTTTTTTTTCTAATTCAAAGAAGTAAAAATGTATCGTCTGTAAAGACAAATCGTCTGTGATGACGTCACTTCGTCTGTGATGACATCATAGGGTCTTAAGTGTTGCATCGTCTTCAGTTGACTTTGCTTCGTCTTAAGTTGACTCGAGTTTCATTTGCTATTTTTGTTTTGTCTGTTACAAACTTTGTCTATTTTTGCTTCATCTATTTTTTTGACGAACTTCGTCTACTTTTTGCTTCGTCTATTTTTAGACGAACTTCGTCTATTTTTTGACGAACTTAGTCTACTTTTTGTTCGTCTATTTTTTTGACGAACTTCGTCTATTTTTTGCTTCGTCTATTTTTAGACGAACTTCGTCTACTTTTTGCTTCATCTATTTTTAGACGAACTTCGTCTACTTTTTTCTTATTCTATTTTAAACGCTATTTTTGCTTTGTATATTTTTTGACAAACTTCATCTACTTTTGCTTCGTCTACTTTCTGACGAATTTCGTCTAATTCCTTGCTCCGTCTACTTTTGTGTTTCATCTGTCTTTTGTTTTTGTTTGTCTCTGAACAGTTGGACTCCGGAAACGGGGTTCAACACACTACATGTGATCGTCTAAAAAACGTTGACTACTACGAAAGAGAAAAGACTAGTAGCACTGCTTAAGGAGTACAAAACTGTAATCAGTTAGACTTTAGTTGACATAAAAGGAGTTAGCCCAGCAATTTCACGTATATGATTCTTTTAGAATAAAATGCTACGCTAACAAGGGAATCCCAAAGAAAATACAATCTAATAATGAAATACATGGTAATGAAAGAGATTTTAAAACTTTTGGATGCAGTTATAATCTATAAGATCTCGGATGATGAATGGGTGAGTCTAATGCATGTTGTACCAATAAAATAAGGATGATAGTAAGAAGAAACCAGAATGAAAAGTTTGTATAAATAAGAGAACATAGTAGGTGACGAATGTGCATAGAATTTAGGAAGCTTTACTTGGTCACTAGAAAGGATCATTTCCCATTGCCTTTTGTAAATAAAATTTTAGAAAGACTTGTGAGTAAATTATTTTTTTATTTTCTGGATGGTTTTTTAGGTTACTACCAAAAAGTAATTATTCAAGAAGATTAAGAAAATACTACCTTTATATGCCCTTTTGGAACGTATTCCTTGAGGAGAATGACCTTTGGTCTTTGTAATGCTTTAGGTACATTTGAAAGGAGTATGAGTATTATATTTTATAATTATATTGAGAATTGCATCCAAGTATTCATAGAGGATTTCACATTGAGATTCATTTAATGATTACTTAAACCATTTATCTACGGTTCTTAAAAGATGCATTGAAATGAATTTGGTGATTAATTGTGAAAAAATTTATTTTATAGTTAATTAAGGCATCGTTTTGGGACATCTAATTTCCTCAAGCAGCATAGAAGTTGATAGGGCAAAAGTGGATTTAATTATGAACTTACCTTACCCTACAAATGTTAAGGAATTTCAATGTTTTCTTGGAAATATAGGATTTTATCACAAGTATATTAAACATTTTTCTGATAATGCGATAACATTATTAAAGTTGTTGCAAAAAGAAGTTCTATTAGAATTTAGAACGAAATGCAAAGAGGCTTTGATAAATTCAAGGCATTGTTGAAAGTTCACTTATTATTTAATCACTAAATTTGGATCTCCTATTTGAGATTATGTGCAATGCTAGCAATTATAAAGCTAGAGCTATTTTAGGCCAAAGGATTGGAAAACCAAGTCATGTTATCTATCATGGTTTAAGAACATTGGATGCTACACAATGCCATTATTTTGCAACTGAGAATGAGCTTTTAACAATTGTTTTTGCTTTAAATAAATTTAGATCATATTTTCTTAGCTCTAAAGTTGTTAAATATCCTAACCATACAGTATTGAAATACCTCTTGGCAAAGAAGGAATCAAAATCGAGGTTGATATGATGAATTTTACTACTTCAAGAGTTTGATTTAACAATAAGGGATATAAAAGCAGCAAAAATTTAAGTAGTAGATCATCTGAGTAGACTGGAAAGGGATGAAGACATTTTACCTATTTCTGAAACTTTGCTTAATGAGCAATTGTTCCAAATGAAAGGTATGGTTCCATGATACGCAAACCTTATTAATTATTTAGTTACTGAAACTTTACCTAATTATATTAGTAAGTCTAGGAAGGAAAAGATAAGGAATGAAGTAAAATATTATATTTGGTATGGACCATGCTTAGAGAAGTTATGCTCTGATCAAATTATTAGGCATTGTGTGCCAGAGGATGAACATCGTTCTCTCTTATCTTTTTGTCATAATTATGCATGTGGTGGTCACTTTGGTCCCAAACGAATTGCTAGAAAAGTTTTAAATAGTGGTTTGTATTGGGAGACTTTGTTTATCGATACTTATATGTTTTGTAAAAGTTGTGGTAGATTCCAAAAGAAAGGTATGTCATCTTATATAAATGAAATGCTTCAAACCCCAATTCTTATAATTGAGATATTTTATATATACGTCATTGAATTTATTGGTCCTTTTTCTTCATATCGTTATTTTTCTTACATTCTTTTGGCAATTGATTATGTTTTGAAGTGGGTGGTAGCAAAAGCCACAAAGACTAATGATTCTATAACTATTATAGTTTTATAAAATCTAATATTTCAATACATTTGGAGTTCCACGAGCCATTGTTAGTGATTAGGGAAGCCATTTTTGAAATAAAGTATTGTACTTTGTTGCAAAATTATAGTGTGTATCATTAGGTAGCTACCACATGCCATTCACAAATGAATGGATAAGCAAAATTATTACATAGATAAGTGAAATGTAATTTTGGAAAAGATGATAAATTTGAGACAAAAGGATAAGATTTTATGTATAGAAGATGCTTTTTGGGCGTACTATACAACTACAAAATACCAATACGAATGTCTTCTTATCGATTGGTTTTTTTTAAAGCTTGTCATTTACCAGTAGAGATTGAATATAAAGATTATTGGATGGAACAACTTTGCAACATAGATTTTGCGAAATTTGGGAAGGCAAGGAAATTATAATTGCAAGAGCTAGAGGAACTAAGGTTGCATGGTTACGAGAATTCAAGAATTTATAAAGAGAAAACCAAAATTTTCTATGATAATATGATATTGAGGAACCGATTTAAGCTAGGACAGAAACAATTCAAGATTGTGTGCAGCCATCGTAGTTTCAATGAACTAGTTTTAGAAACAGTTTGAGGAAAACTGTAAGAAAAAGGATCAATTATGTGCGGGCCCAAATTTCTCAAGAATATTTTTCCATTTCTTAGTCCGTTTGTCATTAAAAAACATCTCAAAATCTATTGTTCTGGTATTCACCTTAGCAACATATCTATAATGTCCCACTCTTTTTGCTTTATTTTCCATGTACCAATTTGGATAGCCTATAATCTTTAAGCATCCCTCTTTATATGGGCATCTTAAATATAGTTTGCAATATGTTCTTTCTTTTTTGGACTTTTAATCTCTTTTAATCCTTTTAATGCATTTTTATGGATGGTTTAACGCTATTAAATTATAAATTTTTAGTGAAATTATGTAACTTTTGATGTTCAAATTCCACTATAAGTACCATAAATAAGGTTTATTTATTAAAGGTAATCAACTTATTATTAGTATTTGATTCCTAAATTATAATAACTCTTATGTAAATCCATTAGAAATCACATATATTTGTTTTCTTATGTTTCCTCTATCTAATTTACTGCTCTACAATTACGTGTTGGAAAAGGATCAAGACTACTTAACTCATCCTATATATATTTTTTATTTTTTCTATAGTATATAGCCATGCTATTATATTCTTAGGTAATTGATGTTATAATCAACCTATTAGCAGTATTTAATTTTTGATTTGATAATAAATCTCATGTATACTATTAGAAATTGCATTTGTTTACTTTTATTTTCCATTTCCTCTATCTAATTTGCTTCTCTACAATTACTTATTATAAGAGGATGAAGACTATTTAAATAATCACATAGTCTTTTCAATTTTCTATGATATCTAGTCATGTTATTATATTCTTGGGTAATTGATGTTATCTTTCTCTAATTCTAATAGATCATATAGGATTATTTTTGTCTCTATACCCTCATTAATTTCTTTCCATAACTCTTTGAAATTAGTTATGAATAAGGAACCTTTAACGAGTTCCTCAGATGTTGAATTTATGTTCCTTAAAGTGACTATATATTTACTATTATGCCATATCTTAACTTGTCCCTTATTCATTCATTTGCACTATTTGATCTATAAACTTAACATGCAATTAATTCTTAAAGTTATTTTCATGGCCTATTATAGGTTCTAAAATTCTTTCTTATTAACAAGCATCATTTTTAAAAGATCTGACTACCCAATATCAGTAGATCATGAATAAACTTACTCATTTCTGATACATATAAAATAAAATTGTATAACATTTTTATATTCTAATAGTAATTTTAATTTTCTTATAAATAAAATTTTAATATTTTTAAATATTATGAAGATATAAAGATAATTATTTTTATGTATTATTTGATGTTATTTATGAAAAATGACCTGTAAATAATTAACTTTTTAGAAATTAAAACAATTTTTTTTCAAAAGTTGAATAATAATTGAATTAACTATGACAAAGCTATATTGACATTACAATGAGTTTACCATAAGTAAAATAACAAACTAAGGTACAAAGCTAAAAGCAAATCAAATTACATAACGAAAAAAATTTAACATTAGGCATTACAGTTTCCATCTGGTCTTTATGCTTATGGATAATGCAAGTTAATTGGAATTAGGTATCATAAGATCTAGTTGACTATATCATCAACTAAGTTGTACTTGTGAACTTCTTCATTTTTGTATATCCGCTTGTTTCTTTCCTTCCATATAGAATAAATAGTAGTTGTAAAGGTCATTTTATACAAGGGGCATCGTTCAACCTTAGTTGGGTAGTACAGATGATCCAATTTAACGATAAATTCCAATCATAATTTGAGAAGGCATTAGGTAACAAATGTAAAACTTTGCTCCAAACTGCTTTAAGAGTAACTACATTGAAAGAAGAAATGCTCTCTACTTTCTTCCAGCTCCTTATAAAGAACACAAATTCGGTTAGAAGTTCCAAACCACCAATTTTTAGTACGAATCCTATTTTTAATGACTAGATAAGTAAAGATAGAGGCTTTTTCATTAAGAGAACGTTTCCAAGGAAGATTGAGCTGAGGAAAATTCCTTTCACCTTCCTTCAAAGCTTTAAAGAAAGACTTATTGGTAAAATTCCCTAAGGCATCTGGAAACTAACTGATGGTATCCTTCCTACTGGTATCATTAATCTAAGGCAGTAAGTACTTTAGTAAATAGAATCCTCTGAAGTTTCCATTCCATTGTGCTTTGTTTATCAAGGAAGAAACTTTAGAGTTAATAGGGATGTTGTTCAGGAGCTTGAATAGTTCAATCCTTTAAATGAGAGGACTACGAATAGTCCAATTATCAAACCATACCCAAATATTGTCTCCATTGCCTGGTACATACTTAATCCATGAAAAACCACTGGTCTTAAGTTCAACATATGAAAGAAGAACCAAGAGTAATCCCTTAAGATAGATAATTCCTAAAAGCTTTTACTACTATGATATGTTTCATGTATCCATTTCACCCTAATAGTATATTTATCAAAAAATGGCCTCCAGATCCTTTTGCACAGAAGCACTTTTTGCATAACAGATATATGGGTAATCCCTAGGGCCCCTTGCGGTTTAGGTATGGTCACTTCACTCAATTTGACTTTAGCTTTCTTAGAGTTTTCAGAGTTCTCAATCCATATGAAAGCTTTCAATATGCCATCAATCTCTTTGATGACTTTCTTGGTAGGAATGGCATGTGAAATCCAATGAACATAGAGGTTTCCCAGTGCATAAATTATTAGAGTAACCCTTGCAACAAGTGACAAGAAACTATTTTGCCATGCATTAATATGAGTTTGGGACCGTATTATAAGAGAAATACAATTAAAGTACTTTAGCTTTACATACGAGATACAAACTCCTAGGTGTTTTAGAGGAAGATCATAAAGCTGAAGTTCAGTAATCTGATAGAGTTCCACCGAGTTCTTCACATCTTTAGAGTAGTACAAACTATTTTCATAGACATTTATGATCAAACCAGACTATTTGGAAAATTGCATTAGAAGATCCTTAAGTAACTACATTGAGTGGATGTCTAACCCCTAAAGGATCAAATCATCAGTAAACATCAAATGGGTGACTTTGGAAGCCTTACATTTACTATGGTAGTGAAACCAACCATTGTGTCCTATAACCTTGTTAAGAAGTCAAGAAAGACCTTCCATAATAAGATTAAATAAATAAGGTGAGAGAGGGTCACCTTGTCTGATACCTTGAGCATAAGATAGTGGTTTGGTAGGAATCCCATTGACCAGAATACTAATATAAGCAGTTTGTAAACAAATCATCATCCCTATAATAAATTTATTTAGGAATTCAAGAGCCTTCATAAAAAATTGTATGAACTTCCAATTAACAATTTCATAAGCCTTTTAGAAAGCTATCTTCCAATAGCAACTTTTAATATTCCTACCATATTGATAATCTTTCAAAAGCTCTTGTATAAGTAGTATGCTATCCCTAATAGATTTGTCCTGTATAAAAACACTTTGAGTAGAATTGATCACTAAAGATAAAGCAGTCTTTAATCTATTACCAAGAAGTTTAGCAATTACCTTGTTGACCATGTTGCAACAAGAGATAGGTATGTAGTCAGCTAACATATCAGGATTTAGCTTTTTAGGAATTACGCATATGTATATGTGATTTATCTCTGTCAACATGTGATAAGAGGATAAAAGGAAAATTGTATTAAAGTCCAAAAGCTAGGCAAGTTATAATAATAAGGCTAAAGCCTCAGCTCTAAATTGATATACCGAAAGAAGACATAAATGGACTAAAGCATATTACAAAGTTTTGCTTTACTAAGAAACTAAAACCGAAGATGAGTAAGCTATAAATTAGTCAAAGGGAGCAAGAATACATCAACATATGGCCATCTCATACTTGAGGGATTTATACAGATTCTTAGTAGAATCAAGCTTTCTCAAAAGAAAAGAAACTCTTTAAAGGATGGAGTTAACTTCTCTGGTTTCCCTTTTGAAAATCCTTCTATTCCTTTCTAACCAAATAGTGTAAACAATTTGGTCGAGAGAAAGCTTGAAGATATTCAGATCTCTATAATGCTTATATTTAACTATAGTATACCAAGGAATTATATCTTTCCAATGGCTTAGCAGACATCTCTTCTTACATAAAGCTTGAAAATTAGTCCATAGAGAAGTTGAAAACTAGGAAGTGAAGAATAGATGTTCAAGTGATTCAGGCTCCTTTTGGCAATTGATTATGTTTTGAAGTGGGTGGTTGCAAAAGACACCAAGACTAATGATTCTACAGCTATTATAGTTTTATAAAGTCTAATATTTCAATACATTTGGACTTCCACGAGCTATTGTTAGTGATTAGGGAAGCCATTTTTTCAATAAAGTATTGTGCTTTGTTGCAAAATTATGGTGTGTATCATTAAGTAGCTACCACATTCCATTCACAAATGAACGGATAAGCAAAATTATTACATAGATAAGTGAAATGTATTTTTGGAAAAAATGATAAATTTGAAACAAAAGGATAAGATTTTATATATAGACGATGTTTTTTGGGCGTACTATACAACCTACAAAACACCAATAGGAATGTCTTCTTATCGATTGGTTTTATTAAAGCTTTTCATTTACCAGTGGAGATTGAATATAAAGCTTATTAGATGGAACAACTTTGCAACATAGATTTTGCGAAGGTTGGGAAGGCAAGGAAATTATAATTGCAAGAGCTAGAGGAACTAAGGTTACATGGTTACGAGAATTCAAGAATTTATAAAGAGAAAACCAAAATTTTCTATGATAATATGATATTGAGGAATCAATTTAAGCTAGGACAGAAACAATTCAAGATTGTGTGTAGCTATCTTAGTTTCAATGAACTAGTTTTAGAAACAGTTTGAGGAAAACTGCAAGAAAAAGGATCAATTGTGTACGAGCCCAAATTTCTCAACAATATTTTTCCATTTTTTAGTCTCTTTATCATTAAAAACCATCTCAAAATCCATTGTTCTGGTATTCACCTTAGCAACATATCTATAATGTCCTACTCCTTTTGCTTTATTTTCCATGTACCAATTTGGATAGCCTATAATCTTTAAGCATCCCTCTTTATGTGGGCATCTTAAATATAGTTTGCAATATGTTCTTTCTTTTTTGGACTTTTAATCTCTTTTAATCCTTTTAATGCATTTTTATGGATGGTTTAACGCTATTAAATTATAAATTTTTAGTGAAATTATGTAACTTTTGATGTTCAAATTCCACTATAAGTACCATAAATAAGGTTTATTTATTAAAGGTAATCAACTTATTATTAGTATTTGATTCCTAAATTATAATAACTCTTATGTAAATCCATTAGAAATCACATATATTTGTTTTCTTATGTTTCCTCTATCTAATTTACTACTCTACAATTATGTGTTGGAAGAGGATCAAGACTACTTAACTCATCCCATATATTTTTTTAGTTTTTCTATATAGTATATAGCCATGCTATTATATTCTTAAGTAATTGATGTTATAATCAACCAATTAGTTGTATTTAATTTTTGAATTGATAATAAATCTCATGTATATCTATTAGAAATTGCATTTGTTTACTTTTATTTTCCATTTCCTCTATCTAATTTGCTTCTCTACAATTACTTATTATAAGAGGATGAAGACTATTTAAATAATCAAATAGTCTTTTCAATTTTCTATGATATCTAGTTATGTTATTATATTCTGGGGTAATTGATGTTATCTTTCTCTAATTCTAATAGATCATATAGGATCATTTTTGTCTCTATACCCCTCATTAATTTCTTTCCATAACTCTTTGAAATTATTTATGAATAAGGAACCTTTAACGAGTTCCTCAGATGTTGAATTTATGTTCCTTAAGGTGACTATATATTTACTATTATGCCATATCTTAACTTGCCCCTTATTCATTCATTTGCACTATTTGATCTATAAACTTAACATGCAATTAATTCTTAAAGTTATTTTCTTGGCCTATTATAGGTTCTAAAATTCTTTCCTATAACAAGCATCATTTTAAGATCTGACTACCCAATATCAGTAGATCATGAATAAACTTATTCATTTCTGATACATATAAAATAAAATTGTATAACATTTTTATATTCTAATAGTAATTTTAATTTTCTTATAAATAA
>JAOQMS010000178.1:8326135-8341576 GCA_027563885.1 Erythroxylum longipes
ATTGACATTACAATGAGTTTACCATAAGTAAAATAACAAACTAAGGTACAAAGCTAAAAGCAAATCAAATTACATAATCAAATAAATTTAACAGTAGGCATTACAGATTCCATCTGGTCTTCATGCTTATGGATAGTGCAAGTTAATTGGAATTAGGTATCATAAGATTCAGTCGACGATATCATCAACTAAGTTGTACTTGTGAGCTTCTTCATTTTTGTATATCCGCTTGTTTCTTTCCTTCGATATAGAATAAATAGTAGTTGTAAAGGTCGTTTTATACAAGGGGGGCATCATTCAACCTCAGTTAGGTAGTACAGATGATCCAATTTAGCGATAAATTCCAATCATAATTTGAGAAGGCATCTGGAAATAAATGTAAAACTTTGCTCCAAATTGCTTTAAGAGTAACTACATTGAAAGAACAAATGCTCTCTACTTTCTTTCAGCTCCTTATAAAGAACACAAATTGGGTCATAAGTTCCAAACCACCTATTTTTAGCACTAATCTTGTTTTTAATGACTAGATAAGTAAAGATAGAGGTTTGTGATTGAACTGAGGAAAATTCTTTTCACCTTCCTTCAAAGCTTTAAAGCAAGACTTATTGGTAAAATTGCCTAAGGCATCTGGGAACTAAGTGACAGAATCCTTCCTACTGGTATCATTAATCTAAGGCAGCAAGTCCTTTAGTAAATAGAATCCTTTGAAGTTTCCATTCCATTGTGCTTGATTTATCAAGGAAGAAACTTTGGAGTTAAGAGGGATGTTACTCAGGAGCTTCAATAGTTCAATCCTTTAAATGAGAGGACTATGAATAGTCCAATTATCAAACCATACTCAAATATTGTCTCCATTGCCTCACACATGCTTAATCCATGAAAAACCACAGGTTTTAAGTTCAACATATGAAAGAAGAACCAAGAGTAATCCCTTAAGATAGATAATTCCTAAAAGCTTTTATTACTATGATATATTTCATGTATCCATTTCACCCTAATAGTATATTTATCAAAAAAATGGCCTCCAGATCCTTTTGCACAGAAGCACTTTTTGCATAAGGGATATATGGGTAATCCCTAGGGCACCTTGCGTTTTATGGATGGTCACTTCACTCAATTTGACTTGAGCTTTCTTAGAGTTTTCAAATTTCTCAATCCATAAGAAAGCTTTCATTATGCCATCAATCTCCTTGATGACTTTCTTAGTAGGAATGAAATGTGAGATCTAATAAATATAGATGTTTCCCAGTGCATAAATTATTGGAGTAACCCTTGCAACAAGTGACAAGAAATTGTTTTGCCATGCATTAATATGAGTTTGGAAGCATGTTATGAGAGAAATATAATAATTAGAGTACTTTAGCTTTGCATACGAGATACAAACTCCTAGGTGTTTTAAAGGAAGATCATAAACCTGAAGTTCAGTAATCCGATAGAGTTACATCTAGTTCCTCACATCTTTAGAGCAGTACAAACTACTTTTATGGAAATTTATGATCAGACCAGACTATTTGGAAAATTGCATTAGAAGATCCTTAAGTAACTACACTGAGTGGATGTCTAATCCATAAAGTATCAAATCATCAGTAAACATTAAATGGGTGACTTTGGAAGCCTTACATTTACTATGGTAGTAAAACTGACCATTGGGTCCCATAACCTTGTTGAGAAGTCAAGAAAGGCCTTCCATAATAAGATTAAATAAATAAGGTGAGAGAGGGTCAGCTTGTCTAAAACCTCAAGCATAAGATAGTGGTTTTGTAGGAATTCCATTGACCAGAATACTAATATAAGCCAATTGTAAACAAATCATGATCCCCATAATAAATTTATTTAGGAATTCAAGAGCCTTTATAAAAAATTGTATGAACTTCCAATTAACAGTTTCACAAGCCTTATAGAAAGCTATCTTCCAATAGCAACTTTTAATATTCCTACCAGATTGATAATCTTTCAAAAGATCTTACATAAGTAGTATGCTATCCCTAATAGATTTGTCCTATATAAAAGCACTTTGAGCAGAAGTGATCACCGAAGATAAAGCAGTCTTTAATCTATTACCAAGAAGTTTAGCAATTACCTTGTCGACCATGTTGCAATAAGAGATAGGTACATAGTCAGCTAACGTATCAGGATTTAGCTTTTTAGGAATTAGGCATATGTATGTGTGATTTATCTCTGTCAACATGTGATAAGAGGATAAAAGGAAAATTGTATTAAAGTCCAAAAGCTAGGCAAGTTATAATAATAAGGCTAAAGCCTCAACTCTAAATTGATATACCAAAAGAAGACATAAATGGACTAAAGCATATTACAAAGTTTTGCTTTACTAAAAAACTAAAAATGAAGATGAGTAGGCTATAAATTAGTCAAAGGGAGCAAGAATACATTAACATATGTCCATCTCATGCTTGAGGGATTTATACAGATTCTTAGCAGAATCAAGCTCTCTCAAAAGCAAAGAAACTCTTTAAAGGATGGAGTTAACTTCTCTAGTTTCCCTTTTGAAAATCCTTCTATTCCTTTCTAACCAAATAATGTGAACAATATGGTTGAGAGAAAGCTTGAAGATATTCAGATCTCTATAATACTTATATTTAACTATAGTATACCAAGGAATTGTATCTTTCCAATGGTTTTGCAGACATCTCTTCTTACATAAAGCTTGAAAATTAGTCCATAGATAAGTTGACAACTTGGAAGTGAAGAATAGATGTTCAAGTGATTAAGGCTCCTTTTGCATAGGATATAGGTAGAGTGAAGAGAGTGTAAAGTTGATTATATTCTTATTTTATAGCTTATCCTTAATGTCCAACCATAAGAGGAATGTAGTTTTTTGTTGATTCAAAGGAAACCAATCCAATTCATTTTATTAAACATGTTCCTTATTGCTTAAAAAAAATGCTCTAATAAGAGTGATTATTATAAATTCCTAATCCATTTTTCTCAAAAAAAATTTATCCTTAATAGATTGGTATTGGGAATATTCTAGCATTAAACCCTTTAGAATTAAGTAGATGTCAATTCCATAAGTTAGTAAGAATGAAAATTTCTACCCTTATATTACTAGATTTAATGAACATCAATTTACTTGCATTTGGTAAGTTGGATAAGAGGCCTTGGAGATGCCAATTAGGGTTTTGTATTATCCCTAAGATTAAGAGTTTTCTAAACTGACCAGAAGCATGTAGTTTTGGGGTTTGATTTTCCAAAAGCTAACTCCTTTTATAGATCCATCTTATCTATAGGAAATTATGGTAGCAAATGCTTCCAAATCCTTTTGAATAGAAGCACTCTCCTAAAAAAATTTACGTCTATAAAAAGAAAATATTTTGTTATGAATCCACAAGATATTAAGGAATTGTCCATTTGAAATGACTTTGTTCATTGTTATAATGGTTTTGATCCATAGACCTCCTTCTTCCTTAATGCAAATTTCATTCTAACTAACTTTGGATTTAGAGTAATCATCTTGTTTACCATTCCAAATAAAGTTTTTTAGCATATTCTTAATAACCTTGGTTTGACTGATTGATAGGGCAAAGAGGAGTACCAATAAACACTAATCTAATTAGGATAAAATTTATCTGCTTGTTTATGTTAAGCATATGTTGTTTTAACATGCTATTCTTTTGAAAACAAATTCATATAAAGGCTGATATTCACCATGGAATAACTTAGTAATAGAGATAGGAATCTTATAATATTTAAAAGACATCTACTGAATCTTGATACCTATGATTTTTAGAAGATGATCAACCTTATATAAGCTACATATAGAAGTATAAAAGGAGTTTCGAATATGTTAATTGATAAACTCAACAAGTTTTAGACAAGATTCAAAGATTTAATTAAGATATTAAGAAATCTAGCTCTAACTTTATAAAAGAAAGGAAATTATCTATAAAAGAAAGATTAAATACATTGTCTCTTGTATTTGATATAGTATTTGAATTTCTTACATGAGTTTAAGTTTGGGCAATGAGTCTGATAGTGCTTCAATGCAAAGTGTGAACAGGTAATGGAAGAGGGGGTCTCCTTACCTCAACCTTTTGGTACCTTAAAAAAATTGGAAGGTTCTCCATTCACCATGATGCTGAAGTAGTAATGACACATTTTTTGATCCAATGACTATAATTGTTTGGTAATCTAAAAGTTTTCATAACTTAAAATAGAAAGGTAAAACTTATAGTGTAAAATACTTTATGAAAATCAACTTTAATAAAGTAGCTTTTAGTAGATAAATTCTTATAATAATTCTTGAACAAATCTTAATTAACCAATATGTTATCACTAATACTCCTTCTCTAAAAAAAACTTTTTGGAAAAGAACTAGTAAGAGAATTTAATATGCTTTTAATTTGATAGCAAGAATTTAGAAATAATCTCAGTAATTGCATTGCAAAATAAGGGCGGATTGAAAAACTAAGAAGTAAGGTAGATATGAGTTTTGCATAGTTTCTTTAACATAGCTTTAGTAACTAAATCTCTTATTGATCTCCAAGTTTTTTTAATATGCATTCAACCTATCTAAAGCTATTGCCTTATTAAAGTTAAGGCTAAAAAGTGCCTTACTTATCTCCTTCTTTTAGAAAGTCTTTGCAAATGAATCATCTTGAGCTGAACTGATAGAATATGGAATGAGAGATTGAATATCCACACTAAAACTCGAAGTACCTAATATCTGCTCAAAATAGTGACTTATGTGAGCAAAAAGTTGAACTTGATCCATATAAAAAACCTTTGATTTGTCTTTGAAAAGGCTAATTCTATTGATGTTCACCCTTATGGTAATTGCATTATGAAAAAAATTTAGAATTCTTATATTATCATGCAACAAAGAACACGAGATTGAAACTTAACTCAGTTTGTAATGAGGATTGATTGTCCCTATATTTTATTAGAGCTTCCTTTTTATCGTTAATATTTCTCTTGTGAACTTGTTTTAATTTTTGTTTAATGGCTTGTGGTTTTTTGGATACACTTGAATGAATCTGTTCCATTTACCTTATTATTGATACCTCTATGATTGCCTCCTCAAAGCCAAGAACATTGACTAAGAAATTGAAGAATTTTAAAAGGATAATTCTTGGGGACAAGTTCAAATGCAAGTGGACCTTTATATTAGAGTGATATGAAAAAAAAGGATATTCAAGTGAGCCCTCTTACTATCAAAAGTTGCAAGCCATAAGGAGGTAACTAAGGCACGATATAATTTCTTTCTAGTGTGTCATTTATCAAATTACTTATTACTCCAAATGAAGAGTTGACCATTATATTTGAGATTAGACAAATCATATTGAGTAATGAAGTTCCTAAAGTTTACATTATGCAATTTCTTAGACATTATCATAACTTCTGATTCATAAATAAATAAGATGATGTTAAAGTCACTTATCATTAACCAAGGAGAAGTTATGGAGGAAGCTATTTTGATTAAGTCATTCTAGAAATTCTTGCAACTAAAGTTGGAATGATATATAAAAGTGGTCTCCATTTAAGTCATAAAACTCTATAAGAGACCTAGTAAAGTAAGCCTTTTGTTATTTATCTAATTACCAATTATTCTTTGTTTTTAGATTTTTTTTGGAGCATCTAACATTATAGGCTATGATCAATGAGAAAAAGCTAGGGGATAGGAGGCAATTTTCTTTGGTTTATGCCCTGGTTTCTTCTAGGTGATAATAGAGTCCTCATGAAAGGGGAAGAGAGTGATAGTAAATTTCAATATCAAATTTAGGGTAACAGCATAAAAGAAGGTGGAGAAGGCCTTATTAGTTAGTAAGAGTTAACATTTAAGATGGTTGTTGCACCTGAATTATCTTGTTTCATGCAAGATGTTAATAAGGGGATAAGAACTCCCTCCGAATTTGGGATAGGAAGAACTTGAGCATTGGTAAAACCAAGTTTATAGGCAATATAAGGGTATAAAGGGAAAGGGATTGAATCACGGGGTTGATCTACTTGACAGGGAGTTGGAAGACTGACTCCTAGTAGCTCATTCGAGAAAATAGTTTGAAACTTCCTATCTGTAGCCCCCCATTCTTAAATAACACCTTGTGTTGTTATTAATAGCTAATTAGAATATTAACAAAAATATTCATTATACATCATTAGCAAGTTAGTTTTTTATAATGGCATAAAAATGCATACATTTTGAAAGTTTTGTACCTTTGCCTTCATTAGCTAAAGTTTTTAGCTCAACTTAATAAATAACTTTTACGTAACATTTCTTTAAACTCGTTCCTTCAAACTAAAGTTTTCTTTCTCACCAAGTATTTAAGAAATGCAGTCTCACCTTTTAGGTATTTTATTTGCCTATCAATTTAGGATTCACTTGTGCTCTCTTATTTGAAGAAAGCACCGCATCCTTTTAAGCACTTGGGGTTAGAGGTGACTGCACTTAGAAAGGGGCTAGCTTCTCAGGATGCGGCAAGATACATCCTGGTGATCTCTCGTAGGCCATAGCTAGACAGAGCACTGATTTCAGCAAGGGCAACAGGTGCCACTGCTCTTGCTGCTTCCTCTATCTTTTGGCAATGAGTGATCCTATGTTCATCCCTTAATTTTGGTCTCATTATTAGCATATACTGTTGGAAATTTTCCTTTTTCTCCTCAACTGACCTGCCTTTTACTAGAACTGCATACTAATATGCAATAATTGGTCTCACTCTAGCTTGCTTTAGCTCATCCTCCAGAGACAACACCCCTGCAAGTTCCGATGTTAGACGGGAGGTGTTTATTGAGATGAACATAGGATCACTCATTGCCACAAGGCACATATACATTATATGCATCATAAACGAAAGGACCCAAATACAAAAACTATTTTATTTAATCTCACGCACTCTTACATAATTAGGAAGTCTGCCAACGATATTACAACTCAGTTTCATATACGCACACGCGTATATATAATTTTATTATTTTGGGTACGACGGAAAAGCACACTTTTATATAAAAATGGAGAGTACAGAAAGAGATGCAGGAGAATAGCTCCGTTAAAAGAGAAAAAAAAAAAAAACCTCCGATAAATTAGTCAAATAAAGTATATAAATGCTTTATATAATTTTTAAGTTATTCAAATTAATGTTATTTCCAATTTCAATATTTTAATTATTATATCTTTTTTATTTCAATCATTATATGTTAATAATCATTTTATATTGGAACCTTTATTAAGAAATCTTATGTTGTTACCAAAATTCGAATAGAATATGTAACTGAAAATAAAATCTCAAGTAGTTTTATCAAAATATGTAGCTGAAAATAAAGTGGATGTTAGATGAGATTTTCGTTAATAAATATTAATGAAATTGTTATATAAAATGATTATCAAATTTATAGTAATTAAAGTGTTGAAACCAATGATTAAAAAACTCAACTAGTTTATAATTCAATTGTAAAAACTTTAAATTGTTCAACTTTTCGGTTTAATTTACTTTAATAACTTTTTTTTGTTAAAAATTAATCAATTTATTAATTAATTCATAAATTTTTATTAATTAATAAGTTCTTATAAATTATAATTAATTAAATAATTTGTGTTTATTAATTTTCAATAAACAATCAAATAATCTTCTTTTTTTATTTAAACTAAGAGTAATGTTTTGAATCATATTTAAAATTTAATTTAATTTTTAATAATTTTATAATAGTTTAATATTAATTGAATTTTTTACGGGTTGAAATAAAGAATAAAATCGAAAAGTATGATTGTCCCCGACTTGTTACAAAGTAATTTTTGTTGTCAGGCTGTATAGCCTATAAGTAAAGTTGAGCGATAAATTGGTTCATTTATAAGGCTGAAATAGATTAGGTTCAAAAATAATTAATTATTAATTGACCCGTTGAGCTAAAGTTGGGCTAGAAGTATTCGTGTGGAATATATTTTCAGTTGGGCATATCACAAAAAGAGCTAAACAAGTCTATTTTGAAATTTATCATCTAACCTTTACATTCGACTGTCAACATTCAACATTTTAAATGCACCTCAGGTCAGTTTTTTAAAAATATATAATTAAATCCTTTGCTTTCTTTTTTGAAGGGACTTATTGACTTGGACAAACGGAGTGAAAATAGCAATTAAAGCCTGAATGAGATTAATTTTTTAAAAGAAGGGTTAATTATAAAAAATTTTAAATTTTACTTAATTTTATAATTATATCCAAAATTTTAAAAAATGACAATTAAATACTTAATTTTTTAATTTTTTAATTCAAACTTGATGTTAATATTTCTGTTATCTTTACTAATGTAGTTTATTATGTGCTCCAAAAACTTTAATTAATAAGACAGGTCAGTCTTAATTAACACAAGTGATGGAGATTAATAAAAAGAATAAGTGCTGAAGATTAATAAAACGAAAATGACGTAGTTTTAACAAAATTAAATCCTTAAATTTGTCGATTCCCTCCTACCAGATGCACACACCCTCGTTTCTCTGTTTGTTACCGTCGTTTAATCCCTTGACGCTTTCCAGTGTCGCATCGTCGTTGGCTCTCAATCTATTTTCTCCCGATGTCCACTCCCTTGTTTCTCCGTTTGTGGGCATGTAAACTTGGAGGACTTCTCCGACTAATCCAGGGATAAAACTGACATATTGCGTTAAACTGGACCTACTAAGAACTTCATATCACGATAGAAATCGAGATTATTTATACCACATATACGCTGTCTAGTAGATAAATATTGGTAAGTTTCGGTGATGTCAAGGTCAGAAACAAAGCAGAAACACCACGTCTCTGGAATTTTAGGCTACCATGCTCAACCAAGCAATGCAATACGACAAACTATATTTATGGCACTTGGGACCAAACTTTGCTATTGGCTAACGGAGTACTCTGCCAACCTATGATAAACAAACAGAGGTAGACCCATATAAAACCTAGCTTCTTCCGATGTTTAGCGACAAGTGCTCAGTGTGATTAGGAATATGTGAAAATAAACTCTGTTTTGTCTTCTTTAGTCTACTTGCAATTGCCGTACATTGCAGGCCTGTCAGGAATCCCGTCACTTTCTCATCCCATTGACTTTGTCGAAAATTTGCTTGGTTTTTAGTCCTAGTCTTGCCTGATTTAACATATTTGGATGTTAACTATATAATGAAGCAACCTCTCTTGATTGGCAATGTTAATTTAAACTTTTTGGTCAAATCTTTCTCTCATCTCTAAAGATGAAGAGTTATAATTGACAGGGACTTGCCAGAGGCTGAACTTCATTTGCACCAAGGATTATAAGTAAATTCCTCATTCAATGTACAGGGAGACAGATCTACCGAGTTTCCTAGTGTACAATAATTAGATATCTTCACATCAGAACGGAGTGCAGTTGAAGTTAAAATCAATCCTGGAGGGGTAACTTTGTGATCAGTAACAGCAGTCCCCTCCAATAAAAGGTACAAGGCTTAGTAATTAAACAAAATCTCAAGAAGAAAAAGAAAGCCGCAGAACTGGCCGATCAATTAGATAGCATTTCGTTTTCTGTTTCTCCCAATGCTGAAGCACAAGCTCTTTTCATTTTTACGATGATGTTACAACACAATATTCCTACCTTTCAACCTTATGGTATAATGGAACAAGATAAATTAATTTCATTATTCGCACCACATAATGAATCTACATTTCTGTAAATATTGAACTGAAACAAAGCATTGCAGCTTTTAGTGCTCAGCTACTGTGCAGGAGTTCAGGCAGTAAGTCATCATGTCATGAATCAGTTCTTGTGCTTCGAATCAGCCTTAGAGACACAGCCATCAGGTACAGAGCCAAAATGCCTGCTCCCAAAAACCTATTATTAACCTTTGTAACTTACCATTTTTCACCTTCGTAAATATCTACCTCCATAGGTTAGTTAGCCATTTTAGTTATGACAGCTCATCGTAACAAACACTCCCAACAGCTTGTAATTTTGTTATACTTCTGTATATAAATACTGCAATAAATCAATGAAACAAACAATTCAATTTTTGATTCCATTCATTCCACACCTATCAATCGTCATTTTTCTACAAGTGCCCAAAACTACAAAGGTGGTAGGAGGGAATTGAGATGGTAGGAGGGAATTGACAAATTTAGGGGTTTAATTTTATTGAAACGACATTATTTTTGTTATATCATAAAATAACGTCGTTTTATTAATCTTCACCACTCGTGTTAATTAAGGCTTATGTGTCTTATTAATTCGGATTTCTAGAATATGTAGTAAGTCACTTCAACAAAAATGAAAGAGGCACTAATGTCAAGTTAAAATTAAAAACTTAGAGCATTTAATTGTCACTTTTTAAAGTTTAGACTATAATTATAAAATTGGGCAAAATTTAAGATTTTTTTTTTATACTTAACCCTTAAAAGGATGACAAAGCTCAAAATTTCTCTCACGTCTCTTTCTTTCTATATCAAGCATGTGATGCCGAAAACATTTTGTAAATTTTGTTCATAAAACTTTCAACCTTAGATGCAATTATAAACAGGAGGAAAAATTTTGTTCATAAAACTTTCAAACTTAGATGCAATTATAAACAAGAGGAAGATAGAAAGAGTTAACATCTATTGCAGGATCATGAAAAATACAAACTTGCCTGTAGCTAGAAGACATCATGGCTTATTAATTATGAGAATAGCATTTCTGTAAAAGAAACTCCACAAAGCCCGTATTGGTATCACGTGTGCACAATAGCCCTATAAACATTTTATTAAATGAAGCATATTCTTAATGTTATCGGTCGGGATCAATGAATAACGACTCGCACTAGATGAGAATCGATATCTTTAGTGACTTTGACTGCCAGATCTAGGTAAGTATTTAAAGTTGGTACATCTGTTTGGAAAAATTGCGAATTAAATCTCACAGGTAAAATAAGCAAGGAAATAATACGCAGAAAATTTAACGTGGTTCACAATCTAATTTGGGCTACGTTCACAGACCAAACTCTGAATGAATTTTTCACTAATAAAAATAGCAGTTATAGAAAGTGAAAAATGATATAACAAAATAGTTACACTCTCACACAAAGTTTTTCCCAAATTTATTATCCCTAGGATAGTAACCTCACTATTTTGTTACTCACCCTTTTTAGAAAAATGTTTTTCTAAAAATACCCCAAAACCACTCTCTCACAAAATGGCTCTCTAAAATTCACTCTTAAACTCACCACACATCTCATGCACATTTGATGTGCATGTATGTTAAGAGAGGAGGAAGTGAGGGTCTTTTATAGACCCTCCACCACAAGTTGTTATGTAGCAACTAACCGCTTGCATGCAAGTTGTTGTCAAATTGCTTTTTACTTCTCTATTTATTTAGATAAATATAGAATGGTGGTACCGACATATAAACATATATGTTGGTACTGCCTTACGATTCTCCTCATGCTGACTACATGGTATTTACTATCATTCCTACAGATAATCGACAAAACTCAAGCTTTCCCCTAGGTAGAACTTTTTTTTCATATCTGATCCATTCTCATCCGTATGAATCTTGTCAAATTATAATAGATTCTTCTTTAACACCTCTCTAATCCAGTGATATGTCACATCAATATGCTTTGATCTTGAATGGAATGAGGAATTTTCCCTAAGGTAAATGGCACTCTAACTATCGCAAAATAGTTGATATCTATCTTGTTAAAAACTGAGTTCATTTAAGAACTTCTTCATCCATAGGAGCTCCTTGCATGCTTCAATTACAGCAATAAATTCCACTTAAGTGGTAGATAGAGCAACACATTTATGTAATTTTGATTACTATGACATGACTCCCTCTGTAAAGATAATTAGATAACCTAAAATAGATTTTCTCGAGTCAACATCGGTGGCCATGTCTGAATCTATGTAACCAACTAACATGGGTTTGGTAGTTCCAAAACATAAGCATATTTTGGAAACCACGTAGACATATGAGAATCCTCTTCACAACATCTCAATGTTCCTTACTAGGATTTGAAAGGAACCTACTCACTACTCCAATTGTGTGAGCAATATCTAGCCGTTTACATACCATGACGTACATCAAACTTTCAATTATAGAAGCATAAAGACTTTCATCATCTCTTCCTTTTCTTCATCCATCGAAGGGCATTGCTTAGTACTCAACCTAAATTGATTAACAAGAGGACAACTAATTACTTTAGCTTTATCCATATTGAACCTTTGAATTACTTTCTTAATGTACTTCTCTTGTGATAACCATAATTTCTTGGCATCCCTATCTCTGATAATCATCATGCTAAGAATCTATTTTGCTAGCCCCATTGCTTAACTGCTCCCTCAAATTGTTAATCCTTTTGATATTTTGGCCAACAATCAACATATCATCAACATAAAGTAAAAAGATAATAAAATCAGAGAAGTTCTATAAAAAAACACAGTGATCTGAAGTAGTCTTCTTATAACCTTGCTCCCTTATAACCGTTTCAAACTTCTTATACCACTGTCTCAGTGCCTATTTTAAACCATAAAGGCTTTCCATCAATCTACAGAAATAGTCCTCTTTCCCTTTTTCCTTGAAACCCTCTGACTGCTCTATGTATAACTCTTCTTCCAAATCTCCATGAAGAAAAGTTGTCTTGACATCTAATTGCTCTATTTCTAAATCTAAACTTGCTGCTAAACTAAACACTGCACAGATAGATGTCATTTTCAGAACTGGTGAAAACGTCTCATCAAAATCAATACCTTTTCTTTGGTTAAATCCTTTAACAACTAATTTAGCTTTAAATCTTATATGAGAATTGTGTTCATTATTCTTAGTCTTGAACACCCACTATTTTTCAAAGCTTTCTTGCGTTTTGGCAACTTCACCAGCTCAAAAGTTTTATTCTCATGCAAGGACTTCATCTCATCTTACATGACTTCAAACCATTTCACCTTATATTCATCTATCATAGCCTCTTGAAAATTCTCAGGTTCTCCTCTATCAGTAACTAATGCATACTGATAACTAGAGCACCAGGATCTTCATCTGAATGATTTTGAATGGGAGCATCATCATCAACTACATTCGGCTGGCGATTTTCAACTTCACCTCCAAGCTATCTTGGCACCATTTTTGGAGGAATTAACTCTATGTCCACCAGATCACCATTAATTCTTGGAACATCTTTTTTCACTTTATCAAGATCTTCAATGGTTTGATCTTCGACAAATATAGCAGCACGCCTCTGAATCAACTTCTTCTTGACTGGATCATAAAACTAATAGCTGAATTGACCTTCTCCATAACCAATAGATATATACTGGCAAGTCTTGATATCAAGCTTGGATCTCTCATCTTTAGGGATATGGAGATAAGCTTTGTAACCAAATACCTTTAAATGAATTTTATGCATGCATAAGATAATCACTTTAACAACAAGTTTCATGCATCTTATACACGTGGTAACATCTCATCTTGAATGTGTATGCATAACATTCATAAAACAATTTTTAAAAAATTAATATGGAATTTACAAGCATGTATGTTCATCAGATTTCCAAAATTTCCTAGAACTTCATACATGCATCAGGCTGAAACTAAATTTATAATAAAATAGCAAATGACATTTAATTGCATTATACTTTGACTGAAACATAACATAACACCTTATAAACATTTTTGTGAAATAATATTAGGAAAAAAATTTCTAGAATTATTACAAAATTTTTAAAAGCAGCACATGCATTCAATTTTCTAGAAATTCCTAGAAACTTACATATGAACAAATTGGATATTAATTTTAAATAAAATAGCAAATAATATTTAATTGCATTTTCCTTTGACAAAAACATGATATAACATCTTATAAACATTTTTGTGAAAGAAAATTAGAAAAAAAATTCTACCATTTACACAAATTATTCCAAATCAACATGCATGTCAATTATAACCCATCAAACCCTTTGCATATATTCAATACATCATCTAATATATGCATAAACTTGCTCTGATACCACTAATGGGTTTGCTATGAACACATCCATCACATACATTAGAATGCAGTGGAAGTTTCTGGATCTTAATTTTGACACCATGACAACCCGGAAAAGCCAAAATCACACATGCATGCATAGACATATAAAAGAACATGCAATATAAAACTTTTTACCTTTTGTTTCTACTCCTTTGTTATTTCTTCTCATTGTTTTGTTGCAAACACCAAAACCTTCCTTAATCACCTAAGAACATGCAAAGATGAAGAAGAAACAATGTGTAAGGGTGATTTGAGCACCAAACTAGATGAGTTTAAGTAAATGCTCAAAATGAAAAGAAAGATCAAAACTCTTATTGCATGCACTTTAATTCATGCAACAATTGCATAAATTGCAAGAACAAGACTCAAGACACCTCTTTCTCACTCTAGAACTCTTCTAAAGCCATTATCCTCTCACTTAAATGTGTAAGAACCAGTTAGACTCTTTGTACATAAGTGAAGAACTTACTTATGTACCTAAGTCGTGCCTTCAGTCACGATCGTGGCCTACTTAATTCCATCCATACACACTATGTTTTTCATCCGATCTTTTATATATGTGACCCTTAGGTTCCCAATTATTTTAGGCACTTAAATTAACTCTTAATTCAATCAAATCATAAAGGGTTTCATTATGCCAACTTATCAGAATATAAGTGGATTAACACACGAACTCTTCGATAGTTAATTATCCAACTTACGAGCCTTTCCATAGAAAATTACTATGCAATCCATCCTTTTACTATACTATACCCCACTTGGTTCAAAGTATGGGCTATGTGTCAACTCCCACTAGACTGATACGTTACATCTAGTCCAAGTGATGTTAGTTCCTGTCCTAGATCTCATTACCCTATGTGTCATTGAAGACTCTTTTCATGACACATAACTGCTCTGGCCAGAGACTGCTGAGTAATGACCCCGATAAGAGGTCGTGGGTATCATTTCTTTCTATCAGGAGTGGTGAATCTTTTATTGGCTACCCAATTACCTTTGAATACCAATAGTTGTACCCAATCACCACCCTAAAAGTGACCTCATCTTGAGGTAACAAGGAATGATGTCAAAACATAAGATTAATATCCAAGATATCCTTGCGTACCTCAAGTATAAGGATATTTGCACCATTGCTATGATGAGATTGATCATTGACAATTGATAGATCATCCATATGATAATCTCATAGCGGGTCTTCCGATGTGCTTACTACTCTTAGTAAGCATCCACATGTTAACTCTAAACATCTCGTGCTTATAGTTTGTGAGATCCACTGCTTGATCAAATTCAAGGAGTATAACATGTGCTAGTATATCTAGATTAATAATGTCTTGTCATATAAATCTTATAACTAGGGATTATTTAGATACTAACTGTTGGGCCTTGATTTTTTTTAATCTTAGTAAACATGATTTGAATGAATTTTGGTATTGTTAGATAAATTATTTTGATTGAGGTTAACAATTATGTCAAGATTAGGAGGATTTAATTCA
>JAOQMS010000178.1:8360127-8396754 GCA_027563885.1 Erythroxylum longipes
TTTATATTATTAATATAAATAAATTAAAGCAAACTAACTTAATCAAACTAAAACCATTAAATAATAAAAAGGAATTTGAAAAATATTACTAATTCTAATAATAAAATATAGAAGGATAATAATAATCATAATAATAATAATAATACAATTAATAATAAATAATAATAATAATAATAAAAAGAATAATAAGAATAACCAAAATTAAAAGTGGTTTTTGATTTGGTTAGCAAGTGGCTTAAAAATGGCGCCTGTGGGTGGATTCCACAGGCGTCTACACATTTAACTTGATTCTCTGTCAAATTTTAAGACAAAACGGCGCCGTTTCATTCTTAGACAAGGTAAGACAGGATAAAGTTGGACAGAGGATCTGAACTCGATCAAAATTACGCTTCATACATCCATCCTTGTTAAGTGTCAACTTTCAACCAATCATATTTAGGAGGATTCCATCTATCCTTCTTACTAACAAGAAAGAGAGAGTAAGGTGGTTGTTAGGATCTTTAGAAAAGGAATTTATTTCTTATTGTTCATAAAATCCAAAGAACCTTAAGAAAAATGAACTGTGATTGATCCTGCTATTGCTTGGACCTCTTAAAAACGATATTAAGCTTGAACTAGTCCTAAAGTGAAGCACTTTTGATATTATGAATTTTAAATTCTTTTGTAAATTTTAGTGAGTAAAAATATTTTATCTCAAAAGATGTGATTTTAGGATCAGTTACCTTATTCTAAATAAACTTCTCGATTAGTTAAACCAGTGTATAGTGTACGTTAGTCGGTACATATTGTAGGGATGTAAGAAAATGGATTTCCTCGGGAGATAAAAGTTAATTAACAATTAAGATACATGGTACTTCTATATTATTAATTATTTTTTAATAATTTCTTCGTGTTTAATATTTAGTAAACAATCATTTTATTAGTATTTCATAGATATATACTCAGTAATTGAGCTTAAATGTATTAGTCCAGATGCCATTCCTTCCGTTTTTAACTTTTGATGTTAGTTCGATACTAGAATAACAATTCAAGATAATTTTATATCACTAATTAATTGATACCATAATACACAATATTTTTATACCACTAATTAAATATGCTAGCTTATTCAGCCAGGTTGGGATTGAAACACCTAAGTTGGTGTTAAACATAAAGGGAGAAGGAAATATTTTTTCAAGGGATGATATAATTGATACAAACGGGTGCCTTTTTATAGGCTTACAAATTCTGATGATGTCAACACTATAGCTGTAAGGGAAGGAAAAAATGGAAAAGAGAAAACGGTGCAATTTGAAAAAACAAAAAACATTGAAGCAGAAATCGGTGGAGTCAGTGCTCTCTGCCTAATAATCTTGAAGTTGGAAATTTGCTATAGGAAGGGAGCTAGAGTTGTTGACTTTAACACTCCCCCTCAACACCAGCTTCTACTCTTTTCACCATGCCAAGTTGATGACAAAAGTCTTCAAATTTGTTCCCACTCAGACTCTTAGTAAACAAATCTGAGATCTGATCTTCCGTATTAATCGGTCTCAGCTCCACTTCTTCTTCGAGAACCTTTTCCCGAATAAAATGATAATAAACTTCCACGTGCTTGGTTCTTCCATGAAATACTGGGTTTTCAGCTAACCGTATTGTTGACGGATTATCACAATACAAGAGAATTGCATATTGTGTTGGCTGGTGCAAGTCTTTCAATAATTGTATCAGCTAAGTGCTCTCTTGGGCAGCCATTATTGCTGCTCTGTATTTTGCTTCTATTGTTGACAAAGACACAGTTGGTTGCCTTTTGCTGCACCAGGAAACTGCTCCAGTTCCAAGCAAAAAGACATACCCAGTGGTTGAACGTTGGGCGTCATGATCACCTGCATAGTCAGCATCACAATAGCTAACTAGCCTCGTGTCTTCACCTTTTCTGTACTAAATACCATAACTAAGAATACCATTATTTATCTCATAATTCTTCTAACTGCTTCCAAATGAGGTTTCTTAGGATTCTGCATGTATCGACTTATTACTCCGACTGCATAAGAAATGTCGAGTCTTGTTAACACTAGGTAGATCAGACTACCTACTAGTTGTCGATACGTCATTGCATCTTCTAAATCCTTTTTTCTTGGCCACATATCTTCGCATTTAATTGCATTGGCGTTAAAACGGATTTGCAATTCAACATTCCAAACTGTTTTAACAAATCACTGGAGTACTTCTGTTGATGAAGTATGATCCCTTCATTAGTGTACTCAACTTCAAGGCCAAGAAAGTGCTTCAAATGGCCCAATTCTTTCATTTGAAAGCGGACCGATAAATTCTCCCTTGTTTGAAGAATTTATTTTTCCCAATCTCCTGTTAAGATCAGATCATCCACATATATTAGCACAACAACTAGCTTTTCTCCATTAGTCTTAACAAACAAGCTAGAATCCATATATGTTACTGAATAGCCATTATAAGCAAAAAATTCAGCAATCTTATCATACCATGCCCTGGGTGCTTGTTTTAATCCATAGAGTGCCTTTTGAAGCTTACACATGAAGTTAGGATGATCCTGACTTTGAAATCCCATTAGTTGATTCATATAAATCTCCCAGTCTAACTCTCATTGTGAAAAGGCATTCTTAACGTCTATATACCATAAGTTCTAACTTTTACTAGCTGTAAGAGTTAATAAAACTCAAACAGTTGTAAGTTTTGCTACAAAACTGAACGTTTCATCATAGTCCATCCCATATTGTTTGGAGAACCCTCGAGCTACCAGACGAGCCTTGAACCTTTCAATAGATCCATCTGAGCGAAGCTTTATCCTGTACACCCATTTGTAAGAAATAGGTTTCACATCCTTTGGTTTTGGCATTACCTCCCAAGCCCGGTTCCATTCTAATGCAGCAATGCCCTCTTGTATGTCTTCATTCTATTCCATGAATTTAGATGCCTCCTCAAATGTCTCAGGTTCTTTTAAACTTGATTCTTCAACAATGGCAACGTCGGTGTATTTGGAATTCGGCTTTCTGATTCTAGTTGACCTTCTGAGTGTAGATGGTTCTGTTCATTCAAATACGCTAGTTTGCCAGGGTCTTTAGTCCACGATCTTTTCGGCATTGTCACCATCACCGTCACCTTCTACTTCATCTTCTCCTATGTTTAGCTGAACTCGAGCAGATTGTAGCTTATCCTTAAAATCATTTGAGTCTAGCATAACTTCCTTGTCTGGGGCCCACCATACAGATGTCCCATCAAACATGACGTTTCGGGATGTGTAGCATTTCGTAGTTGTAGGATCACAACATCTCCATCCTTTTCTTTGATCATCATATCCTAAAAAGATGCACCTCACAGCCTTCTTGTCCATTTTGCTACGTAGATGGTTAGGTACAAACACATAGCATACACATCTGAAAACTCGAAGATAGCTAACTGTGGGTTTCATATTCCATAGTTTTTCAAAAGGTGATAAGAAACCTAACCTTTTTTTAGGAGTCCTATTGATCACAAAGGCAGCACTCTTCATTACTTCGGCCCAAAATCTTCTTGGAACATGCTTTGAGTATAGCATGCTCCGATATGTCTCTGCTAGATATCTGTTCTTCCTTTCAGCTACGCCATTTTACTGTGGCTTGTTCATGCACATAAACTGATGGCATATTCTGTGCTTGCAAAGAATATCAGTGAACTCTTCTGCAATATATTCTCCTCCATTATTAGTGCATAGAAATAGCATTCTCTTGCCAACTTCCGCTTCCGCTATCTCTTTGAACTCCTTAAACTTAAAAAGATTTTTAGATTTATTTTTCATAAAATAAACCCACATACCTGGAAAAGTCATCAATTAAGGTTACCATGTACTTCAAGCCACTGATTAACGCTTGCTTAACAGGTCCAAATACATCAAAGTGAATCAACTTTAATGGTTCTTTAGCTTTGAACTTGGACTCCTCATATGGTAACTGATGCGCTTTTCCATATTGACAGCCCATGCAAATTGTATCCGTCCTTACTTTAATTGAAGGAAGACCCTTCAATGTTAACTTCTTCATCATTATTTCTAGCTTTGAATAGCTAACATGGCCTAATCGTACGTGCCATAAATCTGCAGTCTCGTTCCTTCTTGTTTTGTCCATGTAAAAGGTTTTTGCCATCATTATGTAAACCAATTCCAATCTTCGACCTTCCATCACTAGTTCTTCAAGGATCTGAAGGTCTCGATACACTTTCACATCTTGCAGACCAAACAATACATAATGTCCTAAAGATGTTAATTGTGCTACCGAGAAAGATTTTTCTTTATGCCTAGAGCATGGTAGACATTATGAAGTGGTACTATGGTTCTACGATGGGGAGACACCAAAGCATCTCTGACGTGAGCCATTGGTAGCTTCGAGTTGTTCGCAGTCACCACCACACGACTCCCTTTATATTCCGTCGCATTCTTTAACTTCTCTTTGTCACCAGGCATATGATTTGAGTAGCCAGAATCAACAATTTAGTCCTACTCATAATTAATATGGTCAGAATAAGCTCCTCTTGCAGTACCGCAAGTAATACATCAACATCCCATTCTTTCTCATCCTTGGAAGTGGCAGCATTGCTCTCTATAGGCTTTTTATTCAACCAACAAACCTTCGCCATGTGTCCCTACTTTCCGTAATTGTGGCACTTTCCTCTGAACCACTTATTGTTGCTACGATTTGATTCTCCCCCTGCTCGTGTACTCCCTTCTCCTTTGTAATTCTTCCATTTGTCATTATTCTTCCTTTTAGATCCTTCACCATGATGCTGCTTGAAATTTCGCCTGCCTTTAGTGGCATAGAGTGCTTCCTCCTCTTTTTTTAATGAAGCTCCTCCTATTTGCTTAGCCATGGCTTCTTGACTGGTAAGCAAATTCTCAAACTCAACAAGTGATGGCTGGATTTACCATCCCTGTAATGTAGTGATACAGCCTCTATACTCAGGTTGCAAACCATGGATGATTATTCTTTTCATCCTGGTTTCACTGATAGGGGATGAGGGGTCTAATTCTGAAATTTTCCGATATAATGACTTGACTTTATGGAAGCATTGAGCGATCGACATGTCACTTGTGATAGTGACAACAACTCACCTTCAAGTAGTTGCAATCTTGTATCGTTCTTCTTGGAGAATAGTTGGTCAAGCATTTTCTAAGCTTCCTTTGGAGTCTTGGCATCCCGAATGTGCTTTAGCATGTCCTCTTCGATTGTTGTCTTTAATGCAACCATTGCTTTGCCTACCTTTATCTTCCATTTTCTCAATACATCCTCTATCGTTGGTTGCATAACTTCACTTCCATCAACAATTTCCCATAAATCCTGTCCTTGCATATAGGACATTATGCAAGTATACCAAGAATTATAATTTTGATGGTTGAGCCTTTTAATGCTGCCAATAACCTGAAGATCTGCCATTTGTTGACTGTGCAGTAGCGGTTGGAATGACGGAGGTGAGCTGAGAAGATGTTGGGTTTTTATCACAGAAAACCTCTTGTAGTGACTCAAATGTAACAATACAAAGTATTAGTTTACTATTTGAGTAAGGAAACAAGAACAATGGCTAAATCTGTAATTAGTCCAAAAACTAGTGAATAGTAGAGAACAAGGGTGGTAGACACAAATTTTGAAATCCCAATGCCCCAAACGTTTTTCTTTTCTTCCTTGACCCACCTCCTTTGTCTTTTTCTCCTTTCTTTTTTTTCTTTGTTTCACTTGCTCTTCAACCAAACTCTTGCCACTTAATTTTCAGTTTTCAACACAAACACTATCAAAAATCCAATCACCAGCAACTCAATTCCAATCCTCTAAAAACCCATAAAAATCCAGATTCTGCACTGTTCCTGGGTCAACTTTCAGAAACTAGAAATTCCCAGTGTTGTAACACAAATGCACATAACAAAATAGTGACAAAAAATTTGAATCGGGCGAAATAATCAAAGAGGTATGGCTTTGATACCAGATTGTTGAATACAAAGGGAGAAGGAAATGTTTTCTGAAGGGATGATATAATTGATACAAACGAGTGCCTTTTTATATGCTTACAAATTCTGAGGATTTCAACACTACAACTGTAAGGGAAGGAAAAAATGGAAGAGAGAAAACGGTGCAATTTGACAAAACAGAAAAAGTTGAAGCAGAAATTGGTGGAGTCGGTGCGCTTCGCCTGACAATCTTGAAGTTGGAAATTTGCTATAGGAAGGGAGCTGGAGTTGCTTACTTTAACAGTTGGCTCTTACGGTTGATATAAGATACTATCGTCTTCGAATAATTAAATAAATACGATAACCTATATTGATTGTTAGGATAATACAAAATTGGAATTAATCACATCAAAATATCTTACAATTCGATTATTTTATTTGAAATGTTTTATTTTTTATTTTATTTTTATTATTTGTTGATAATTACATTAGATAGGAGAGTCATGTGCGGTAGTATATGACTTTGGCAAAGAAATATCTTCAAATCTTATCTGTTTATAGTAGTAAAATATATTGCTTCCTAATGATTTGATTGTAATAAAAGAAATTAAAGAAGTGAGCATTCATTTCACTGAATTTTTTCAAGTCGAAGGATTTAAAATGTTTACTCTATATCCCTTAAAATTTCATCAATAGCCCCAGATTTTCTGGTTAAAATGTAATATAAAAAAGCATCGAGAGCATCGAGATTTTGTAGTGGTATGTTTTCTTTGAAAAAAAACTTATTTACGGCATCCACATCTCAAGACTTTATATGTTAGATGCATAAGAATTGAAACATGAAAACAAGAAAATATGAAAAATACGGAAATGCATAAACATTAAGCGTATAGAAAGCAAGCTTGAGCACCAGTAGCATCACCAACTTAGCTACCAGCCTTTATTGAACCATAAACATCATACCATATCTTAAAATTTACTGAAAGCCACAAGTACTGCCAATTTCATACCGGTACATAAACATATAATGCCAAATGGGAAGACAAAAAACACACACTACCATCCAAAGAAAATTATATATATATATAAGCACGCACAATAAATTCCTTATTTTAAATTGGTATTGACTGGGTGCCTATATATATATGTATATACACATAACTTTTAACCATTTTTAACAATGTATGAATCAACGTCCTTGGTGAGATTGACAGCCAAATCCTGAAATTTTTTAGGGTCTGGGACGTCGTCATCCACTTTCTCATATTCCCAAGTCCATCTCACCAAGCTACCCTCACCTTTGGGAATGATTTGGAGGATAACTTTAAAGCTTTTGTAAAGATTCAACACATCTCCTTCTATAGTTGTAGAAGTTATCGTCTTGTTTTCCTCATCAACTTCAATTTTCCCTTTTATAGTCTGAATTTTTCCATCTTGCAGAGGAAACAAAAAAGATTATTCCAACAATAAAAAAAAAGAACCGCCCACTTTGATCATACATTACCTAGGTTGTAAGTCCATGTCTTGATTGCTCCTGCAGAGTCGAAATCCCCTTCATGAATCTCGACACCGTGCACGTTCTCAGAAGAGGTTTTGGGTACTATATGGGCTTTAACCCTGTATGTGTTAAAGAATTTATCAGCTTGTGAACTAACCTCTACTTCAATCTGCAGCTTAGAAATATTAGCCATAATGCTACCAAACAAAGTATCAAGAATCTCAAATATCGGGTCTTCTAGGGTAAAGTTGGAAAGACGGTGCCAAATGAGGCTTGATGTTCACCTTTTATAGACAAATCACTTTATTAAAATGTCCTCTTCATTTCAATACTACGATTAGTGATACTGATACTAAAAACATGTACATGCCTGATTGTACATCTTGTCGCACAATTATTGGAATGTTAGTTCGATGTAAAGCAGTAGAGCTCGTTTTTCCACGGAAACTCAGTACTCAGTCTCAACAGTGTAGCATCTCGATAAATGATTATCTTTTTCAATGCACTATGTAGTTTTTTTTTAATGTGTTTTACGATTTGAGTATATCAACTAGGCAAAAATAGATTATAAAATTTATGAACATTTTGATTATAAATTGTTATCAATATTAGGATGACAAGAATGCTATGAAGAGTTTGGCTTGATCTATTTTTTGAGCCACTTTCGATTTTTCAATCAATTTTTTTTTCATATTTTTATTACAACTATTGGTGTTAAAAGGATGACAAGAATATTGTCAAGATCCTGACTCAAGATCTTATTATTAATTCACCTTCTCCTCTTTATTTTTACACATTTCTATTGTGACTATTACTGAATTAGGACTGGAGTTAATCTATAAAGTAACACGTGTTCTATGTTAAAACAATTGAGTCCCCACTTTAAACTTTTTTATGAATTACCTTTTCTTTCAAGCCAAGGCTCTTCTTTAAGCCCCTTTCTGCTTGCAGTAGTAATTGATGAGCTTACTAAGAATATTCAAGAGGATATGCCTTGATATTTGTTTTTTGCTTGTGACATTATTTTAGTGGATGAGACAAAAGAGAGAATCAATGCCAAGCATGAACTTTGGAGGGATGCATTAAAATCGAAGAGCTTTAGATTGAGTAGGACTAAGACTAAGTATGTGAAGTGTAACTTTTTAAGACATAGGGTTGATACCGATGTGGAGGTAAAGATTGGTTTAAAACTTATACCATAAAATGAGTGTTTCAAATATCTAAAATCTATAATCCAAAGTGACACAGAGATTGATAAAGCACTGAATCAGATTAAGGTAGCTTAAATGGATAATTGTATCAGGATTTTTGTGTGAAATGAAGATACCAGTAAGTTTAATGGTAAATTCTATTATTTAGTGATATGGCTGACCATGCTCTATGGTGCAAAATGTTGGCCTGTCAAACAAGTGCATAGTCATAAGCTAATGGTGACAAAGATGAGGATGCTCTGTTGGATGTGCAACCTTGCTAGAAGAGATAAGGTCAGGAATGTAATAGTAAGGGACAAATTAAAGGTAGCTAATATTATTGACAAATTAAGAGAGACAAGGATTAGGTGGTTTGGACATATTAAGAGGAGACATTCAAATGCTCAAATGAGAGGATGAAAGAAGATCATACTTAGAGATTGTAAGAGAAAAAAAGGAGGCCTCTTTTAAAATTTTCCTTTTATAGTCTGCTTAAACTTGTAAATACGACCACGACTACTTACCACCACTACTACTCCTCCTAATACACCTACTACTGCTGCTGCTACTATTACTGCTGCTACTTCTACTACTATTGCTACTGCTCCTCCTCCTCCTCCTTCTCCTACTATTACTACTACTGCTCCTCTACTACTCCTATTACTACTACTCTACTACTGCTGAAACATTTCTTTTAGGATATTTCCTTAATTAAAGGCCTTCATTTTTCTAAATGCAAATGTAGGCTAAATCAAAATAAGGCAGATTAGGTCTTAAGAAAACTTTTTTAATAGAGTAGGATTTTTATTTATTCAAATTCACTCGTGAAACTAACATGATTAAAGTGTTAGAGCAAGGTCCCTAAAACATAAATGGAAATCCCTTATGTTCTAATTCTCTTAAAATATTGGTTAACCATTGGTTTGAGCTATTTGACTAGTTTCACAAACAAACCTTTATGCTTATATGAGAAAATAATGAATTAAAGAAGATGTGTTATGCAAGAGTTTACCTTGAGGTGGATGTGCAAATGGAGTTGCCTGAAATGATGAATCTTAAAAGGTTAGATGAAGTAAGGGGATTAATGGAGTCTAAAATCTCCATATCTGACTAATGGAATCTTGTTAAATAACTACATCCAAAACCTAGAAACTAACAAGAAGAAGTTTATTACATATTTTTATAATGAGTTAATAGGGATCAACCTTAAGGATCCTTTAGCTGAGAGGAATTCTAGAGAAACTATATCCCCTTTTGATAAATAGGAGATTAAGGAGATTAAAAAAATGATAAAGGACCCAATCATGGTTAATATAGAGATCCTTGATGTGGAGACTCCAGATGAGTTGACCTTTGATGTGTAGAATCTAAGTGAGGTGTTTTTCAAAACTTGGTTATTAGATCCAACATTAGATTTCCCTTAACTCCCAAACTCTCAATAAGCTTATGCAACATAACGCACCCTTTTAGGGCAAGGAGAGAATGATAGTGTCACAATCAACTCCAATAGACACTATATTAGAATAAGCTAAAAAAGCATTTTAATTATCATTATAAGGAAATTAGGTAGAAAACTAAAAAAGAAAGGGACTATCCCCAAATCCTTTGAATGTTTATAGTTACAACAATGTAGAATGACTAAATTGCCCTGATAAATAGCAAATCTTTAGTGACTTCCTAATCAATAAAAGGTCCACTTATTTAGTCCTTTAAAGAGTAAAGTAAAAGCAACTTTCTTTAAGTAAGGCCTATGATTTTGAGAAAAAGACACTCAATCACTAACTACTAAACCCAGTATAATGGAAGAATATTGGTAGCATTTGACCCCGAGTAAATCTGAATTGAAAATAGTCAGATATCATACCAATTTACCCACATGAAGGTAACCTTAATTAGAACCAATACCTTGGCTAATATTATTTTTATTTATGCATACAATTTAGACTTTCAAAGGTGGAATTACATTATAGCCTTAAGCTAATTCCTTTACCAACCCTTGTTTTTTCCTTAGAAATTTCAATAATACTCTTTATGTCTATGAAGTAAATGGTATATGTTTGATCAAAGATAAAAATGATTTTTAAAAAAGCTTTTATAAGATTGGAATTAAGGACATCATATATGATTGACGTCAATATATATAAAGTAATAAGTAGGAAAGCAACCTACACTAAGAAAAAAGTTGTATATAACATTAGTTACTCTACCTGATTCTCTTCCTTCTCCTTGAGCATATGCCATTTTCACTCACCTATATAGTTAGACCATTCCCCAATTAAAGTTCATATCAACACCAACTCTAATATTAGGAAATATATTTTAAGTTTAACAATTAGCTAATGAAGTACCTAAACTATAAGCAAATGTCTCAAGAGTTGCTAATGCCATTATAATTAGATTTAAATCCTACAAATGCATGAGAAGGCTAACTACAATCAAACAAAAGCTTAAGAATATTAAAAAAGATTTAGTTATAACACTATGTATATGATTAAGACCTCTAAGAACCATTTGTTAGCTCTCTAAACTAAACTCTCCTCTAACCTAGGGGATAAGGGTCCCCTGATACAAGAAAACTTGCTCTTTCTTGTTATGTGGAAACATTAGATACATATAAATCCATTCTAAGGCAGAGATAAATAATTCAATAGTTTAAGAATGGTGATAGCCCAGATCACCCCGCTCATAGATATTGTCCACTTTGGGCCTTAACTCAGCCAAGCCCTCACGGTTTTGTTCTTCTTGCACACTCACTTGAGAAAACGCGTCTGTGAGGGAGAGGTATTCATACCCTTATAAAGTGTACTCCGTTCCCCTCTCCAACCGATATGGGATCTTACATTTCAGCCCCTTGGAGGCCCAGTGTCCTTACTGGCCCACAGGCCTGGATCCACCCCCCTTGGAGGCCCAGTATCCTTGCTAGCCCACAGGTCTGGATCCACCACCCCCTTTGGAGGCCTAGCGTCCTTGCTGGCACACAGACCTAGATCTAACTCCCTTAGAGGCCTAGCATCCTTGCTGGCACATCAACCCGGGTACTGGCTCTTATATCATTTGTAATAGCCCGGACCACCTCGTTCATAGATATTGTCTGCTTTAGGCCTCGGCCCAGCCAAGCCCTCACAGTTTTGCTCTTCCCGCACACTCGCTCGGGAAAAAGCATCAATGAGGAGAGGTATCCATAGCCTTATAAAGCTAACTTCGTTTCCCTCTCCAATCGATATGGGAATCTAACATTCCACCCCCTTAGAGGCCTAGCGTTCTCACTAGCCCACAGGCCTAGATCCAACCCCCTTGGGGGCCCAGTGTCCTTACTGGAACATCGGCCCGGGTGCTGGCTCTTATACCATTTATAACAGCCCGGACCACCTCGCTCACAGATATTGTCCGCTTTGGGCCTTGGCCCAGCCAAGCTCTCATGGTTTTGCTCTTCCTGCACACTTGCTCCAGAAAACACGTCTATGAGGGAGAGGTATCTATAGCCTTATAAATACTACTTCGTTCCCCTCTCCAATCGATATGGGAATCTAACATTCCATCCCCTTGTAGGCCCAGCGTCCTCGCTGGCCCACAGGCCTGGATCCACCCCCCTGAAGGCCCAGCGTCTTTGCTGGCATACAGGCTTGGATCCACCCCTTTGGAGGCCCAGCATCCTTGCTGGCACACTAGCCCGAGTATTGGCTCTGATACTATTTGTAATAGCTCGGATCACCCCGCTCATAAATATTGTCTGCTTTAGGCCTTGGCCCAGCCAAGCCCTCACGGTTTTGCTCTTTCCGCACACTCGCTCGGGAAAACACGTCTTTGAAGGAGAGGTAGCCTTATAATGCCTACTTCGTTCCCCTCTCCAATCGATACGAGAATCTAACACTACCTTTATATGCCCTTTTGGAATGTATGCCTTCAAGTGAATGCCCTTCATTCTTTATAATGCTCTAGGTACATTTCAAAGTTGTATGATCACTATATTTCTACGTATATTGAGAATGGCATTGAAGTATTCAGTAATGATTTCACAATTTATGGAGATTCATTTGATGATTTCTTAAATCATTTATCTAAGGTTCTCAAAAGATGCATTGAAATGAATTTAGTGTTGAATTATGAAAAAAGTCATTTTATGGTTAATCAAGGCATCGTTTTGGGATATGTGATTTCATCGAGGGGCATAGAAGTTGACAAAGAAAAAGTATATTAATTATGAACTTACGTTACCCTACAAATGTTAGGGAATTTCTATCTTTTCTTATAAATGTAGGATTTTATCATAAGATTAATAAAGATTTTTCTGAGACTGCGATACCATTATCAAATTTACTGTAAAAAGATGTCTCATTTGAATTTAGAATGGAATGCAAATTTTGATAAGCTCTGAGGAATTGTTAACAAGTGCACCTATTATTGAACCACCAAATTGGTATCTACGATTTGAGATCATATGCAATACTAGCAATTATAAAATGGGAGTTATTTTAGGCCAAAGGATTGGAAAACAAATTCATGTTATCTATTATCCTTTAACAACATTGGATGTTGCCCATTTTAATTATTGTACAATTGAGAAGGATGTTTTAGAAATTATTTTTGCTTTAGATAAATTTAGATCTTATTTGTTTGGCTCTAAAGTTATTCTATATTTGGACCGTACAACACTAAAAAACCTTTTGACAAAGATAGAGTCATATCAAGGTTGATATAGTTGATTTTGCTACTTCAAGAGTTTGATTTGATAACAAGGGATAGAAAAGGAGTAAAAAATCCAGTAGTAGACCATATGAGTAGATTGGTAAGGGATAAAGATATTTTACCTATTTCTGAAACTTTTCCTAATGAGCAATTGTTCTAAATGAAAGGTATTGTTCCACGTTAAGCAGACCTTATTAATTATTTAGTCATTAGAATTTTACCTAATTACATTAGTAAGTATAGGAAGGAAAAGATAAGGAATGAGTAAAATATTATATTTGGGATGAACCATACATGTGAAAGTTCTGCTCTGATCAAATTATTAAACATCATTATGTCTTAAATTTTATCATAATTATACATGCAGTGGTTTATTTGGTCTTAAATGAATTGCTAGAAAATTTTTAAATAATGGTTTGTATTGGGAGACTTTGTTTATAAATGCTTATGTGTTTTGTAAAAGTTGTAATAGATGCCAAAACATACGTACGTTATCTCATAGAAATGAAAGGCCTCAAACCCAAATTCTTATAGTTGACATATTTAATATATGTGGCATTGATTTTATAGGCCCTTTTGTGATTTTTCTTACATTTTTTCAGTAATTGATTATGTTTTGAAGTGGTGGTAGCAAAACCCAACAAGATTGATGATTCTGCAGTTGTTATAGGTTTTATAAAGTCTTATATTTTCAATACATTTAAAGTTCCACAATCTATTATCCATTTTTGCAACAAAGCACTAGCAACTTTGTTTAAAAACTATAGAGTGTATCATCAAGTAGCTACGGCATACCATCCACAAATTAACGGATAAGTAAAAGTATCAAACAGAGAAGTAAAATCTATTTTGAAAAAGATGGTAAATATTGGACGAAAGGATTAAATCTTATGTATAGACGATACTCTTTAAGTGTATCATACAATTCATAGAACACCAATAGGAATGTCTCCTTATTGATTGGTTTCTGGTAAAACTTGCCATTTTCTATAGGAGGTTGAATATAAAGCTTATTAGGTGGAACATTGCAATATAGATTTGGCAAAAGATAGGGAGGCAAGGAAATTACAATTGCAAGAGTTAGAGGAACTAAAGTTGGATGCTTACGAGAGTGCAAGAAATTATAAAGAGAAAACCAAATTGTTCCATGACAATATGATCTTGAGAAATCAATTTGAGGTGGGATAGAAGTGTTATTATATAACTCTTGACTAAAGCTTATGTCAAGTAAGTTACCTTTTAGATGGCTTTGTCCTTTTATTATCACTAATGAATTTCCTTATGATGCAATGGAAATAAAAAGTCCAGATTTTGGAAAGACTTTTAAGGTAAACGAACATAGATAGAAACCATTTTATGAGGAGGTGACAGTTTTAAGGGTGGTGGATATTGATTTGGCATTTCCTCAGTACGTAGAAGTTTGAGAAGAAAAAAGCTCTATCGAGCATAACAATGTTAAATAATTGCTCTTTTTAGGAGACAATCTAAAACATGATAATTTTTATTAGTTTTATTTTTGTTATATATAGTTTTCATTTGTTTTTCTTTAAGTAGTACTTTATTCGTTTAAGGGAAAATTGGGTCTTAAATTTTATAATACTTAAATTCATAAGGGAAGGTCGTGCCTTATGTAATTTAGCTTTCAGGATTTAAAAAAACCAAAAATTCTAGATTACTAAAATTTGTAAGGCGTGATCGCACCTTATATAACTCAGGTTAAGTTAACAGTCATCTTAAATTCTTGAATGCTAAAATTTATAAGGCGAGATCACGTCTAATGTGATTCAGCTTTCTTGAGGGAAACCCTTTATTTCCAAAATAATAACATTCATAAAGTGTGATAATAGCTTATAGATGTTAGTAATATGTTTTATTTTTAGAAAATGATTATTTTAAAAAATAAATAAAAACAATTTAAAATATTAATTGAAATAATAATAAATAATAAAATGATACAAAAATAAAAACAAAATGATGATATAAATAAAATTTTTAAAAAATGATAATTAAAAAATAAAAAATTCGACGGACAACCCTAGCATCCCAACCATCATCTTAACACCTACCAATGTATATCACCAGCCATACAACACATTAACTGAGCAATCCAGCTCTCCACTAGTATTTTACTAACGTCTTTTTTTATTTTCTGGTTTTCTTTTACTTATTTTTATTAAATAATTTTAATTCCTTTCATTTTAAATTTGATTTTAGTTATTACCAAGTAGTTTATTTTTAGGATTAATTTTTTTGTTTATAATTTTCATAATTATGGGATGTTAAAAATACTAATTAGAGAATGAAAAAGGCAAGTCTAAGGTGAATCCAATTGCACAAAATCAATATGAAATTGGACCTACGGTAGGTACCCATAGGAAGCATGCTCAGATAACTAAAAATACTTCTATCTTGCCACCAACTAAGTTGGACCTTTGTGAATATCTCACTTTCATCTTTAAAGAAAGAAAACAAAGATATATCGCTCTCAAAACCTAACATATTAATATTGGTAAGTATGTGCATTATCCTTCCTTAGAAGAATTATATATCAAAGAAAATTTTGAAGAATTGATTACTGATATGAGTTGGAGACATTTTGTATTAATCCATTATCTGATATTTACTGATAAACTGGATAATTTCTCTCTACATAGTCCCAATGTGGTACAATAAAAATTTATGGGTGTCAAATTTAAACAGAACATCACTGAATTTAATTTGGTTTTGGGGTTGATAAATGAGGAATATGCTTATATGACCCAATATAAAGAAACTTTTATAGACTACAGTGATTTTGATTCTTATAGAGTATGGAAATCAATTTGTTCTAAACAGTTGGTTTATCGTCTAAGTAAATATAAGGGAAATGATCTTAATGAACTCAAATGGATTTATATGCATCATTTTTTGGCTTTTAATTATTTAGGAAGGAAGGCCAAGAATTGTAGTTTCACTAAATTTGAGTTGGAGTATGTTACATAAAATATAAGTCAATTTGGGCGCTTGGTTGGCTAGGCAGTTTAACACTCTTATCTCTTCTAACAAAAACTTATGTCTTGGTTCCCTTATTACTCTCCTGGCTATTAATCTCAATTTTTTGATATGACTAATATTGATATGCATATAGCTTATGAGGTGGAACCATTGGACAAGGCTTGTTTAAACAGAATGAGGTTACTCGAGCAACAAAACCCCCCACGACAAGGTTCATCATCAAATCAACAATAGGGTTTTGATGTTCCACAACCTCTATATCTTCTGGTTCCACCAATCTAACATGAGCATCACTTTCAACTGGAGAGGTTGGAACATAAAATCTATAAACTGGAGAGGAATTTGGATGCTCTGCTACAATTTATAGGAGTAATACCTCTATGTCCACCAACACTATAGTAAATCTAATTTCAGATGCTCACAACTCAGGGGAGTCTTCTACTCTATGCTATGTTTTATGTTGCTTATTTTTGTGGAATGTGAGCATCTTGTGCAAACAATAGGGATAATGTATGGTTTAGGTGTGTGGGAGAAGTAAAGTATATTCTATGATGAACTTTGAGACTTATGCTTAGATTCAGGAATACTATGATTCATATGTTGATTATTTCTCGTGGTAGTTTTAAAATTTTATTATTGTTGTTTAGAATTAATCACTAAGTTAAGATACATTTTTGGTTTTAGTTTTAATGTATGAGAGGCAAGCATATTTAATGTTTTTTATTAAATTACTTCAAGTATCTCATTGGTTTTGTTCAATGAAAATGCATAAGACTTTATGCATTTTGACACCTATGTGAGCTTTTTAGCCTAATAGCAATTCATCATACTTGTGCTTATATATTTTTATTTTTGGTATGTTATCAAACGTAGCTTGTTTATGCTAGAAATTGCTCTTGAATATATTTTAAGACTATAATTTTTTATGAATTTATGTATAGAAATGATGAGAGCACTTAGGTATAACTCTTTTTGACCTAGAAAAACATAACTTGATTTTTATCCCTATAAAACCAATTTGAGCTTAACCTTTCTTTTTTTGAATACTAACCTTGTTACAAGTCACTTTTTCTCTTCTTTTTGTTAATGTCCTTAATAATTTTGAGATCCTAAATTAAAGGAATTATATCAAGCTTATTTACATAAGATTTTGACTATTTTCCTGAAAAGTAAATTGCGAGGAGCTGTCATCCGATGGTAACAGGGAGGCGGCAAGGAGTCGGTGGCAAGGAGGCGGTTAAGGATGAACCAGCTATAAACAAGGGATAAAGGTTTGGAGAAGACGATGATTGTCTTCTGGTAGCACATCCTAGAGAGGTGATTGGCGCGTGCAGTGCACACGCCAAACATTTCCCATTTTTTTAAAAAATATTTTTTAAAAACCTTTGTACAATTAATTTAATGAAGATTAAATTAGTTTATATTTCTAATAAATTAAAAAAAATTCTAATTGTTGAAAATTTCTTTTCAATGGTTAATTTTATTATGAATGATTTGTAATTTAGTTTAATTTTTCAAGGGGTTGGATTATTAAACTGAATTAAATTATCCATTCATTTCCAAAATTAAAGTAATTATTTTCTTAATATGATTAATATTAATAATTATATTGATTCCTAATTAGTTTTGAAAACGTAGTTTCTAAAATTAGAATTAATTATTTTCAATTAGATTGAAAATAAGTAATTAGAAAATTACTTTCTAAAATAAGGATTAATTAGTTTCAATTAGATTGAAATTAATTAATTAGACTCCTTAAAACTAAGAAAGTTGTTTTCTTAAGTAATTGAGAAAAATGTTTCTTAATTAAATTTATGTATTTCAATTTGATTGAGATAAATTAAGTTTATGATTTTATTTGTTTAGAGATTTATTATTTAATATATTTAGAAATTGTTTCTTTATTTATGAATAATAGTTTTCTTGATTTTTAGGAAAATTATTTTTCTTGATTAAAATTTTGAAAAGTTTTTTCATTTATTAAGAAAAATGGGCTTTCTTTAATCGTCTTCTAATTTATTAAAGAAAGATTTTCTAATTAATTAAGAAATAAATATCTAAATAAATAATATAAAATGACTTTCTTAAGTAAATTTAAAAGTATTTTATTTAATTTTGAAAGTAGTTTCTTTTTAACATTAGAAAATAGTTTTCTAATTAAGGAAATAGTAATTTCTAATGAGTTTAGAAATAGAAATTTCTAATTAGATTAGAAAGTGTACTTATATAATTTTGAAAAGAAATTTTTGTAAATTACAATAAGTAAGAAGAATTATTTATTGAAGATTGTTTTCAATTAATTTTTGTTAAAGGAGTCATGATAAATAGGAAATAGTTTCCAATTGGATTTGAAAAATTGTTTTGAAATCAAATTAAATTTTCTATTTGGAATAGGAATTTAATTCATTTAGGAATCAATGAGTTTAATATAATTTAATTTTTCCAAATAGTTGGAAATATTATTTTAGATTATGAAGATCAATAACTAGAATCAAACAAAGCTTGATATTTTATGCATATAATTTGATTATGAGTGTATAAGTTGCATACTTTATTTATATGGTTGATAAATATATTGGATGCATGATAAATTGTATGTCTTATATGTGTGATATTTTACATGCAATTTGTGTTTGATGAGGCAAATGAAGTTATTTCCCTTTGTTAAAATATTAAGTATATGTTAAGAACGTGATTGTTGCCTTCCATTATTATAAGAATAAACCAGAGTTCTGTTTATTATAAGCTTGTTGAGCAAACTCAAGGCTGCTTTAACCCGAACATGTTTAATCTTATGATTGTGGGTTCTACTTAACCAAATTTGTGTAATTTGGATGAGCAAACTCATGATCACAAGAATTTAGAGGCAAGGTTAGGAACAATATATAAGATATATTTTGGCAAGAGTTGTCACCTAACAGATCTAGGAGTCACATGAGATGTGATTGATAAAGTTGTTATCTACTTAATTTAAGTCTAGTTGGTTTGTTGAGCAAACTCAAGGTTAACTATACTTGAATGGGATCCTAGCTCACTAGAAAGATTAGAGTAATCTTTCCGAATAGTAGTGAGGGCTATTATTTCAAATAAAATAGTGGGAGTAACCAAATGTATGATTAAAGTCCTAATCTTATTTGGTAGTCATGGCATATAATTGATTACTTGTTTTCTTACATTTACTTTGTTATGAGTGAAACTTACCTTGTTTAGTATATTTGATCCTAAGTTAGTGAACCCAAGTTCTTGGACATAGAATATATTAGAGAAGTGTTTTCAAAAGTTAGAAAAGAAAATTGTGTGCATATTATACAATTTTGCTATAATCCCTATTTAGGATATGGAGACAAAGTTGTAGAGATATGTCAAAATCATATAGATGACAAAATGTATTGACATTTTGAGTTAACTAATGTCCCATAAAATTTGACGACAGCATGTAAGATGTATGTTAACACCATGACAACAAAATATAAAGGGCTACAAGGAGTAGAGCTGAAAGATATAATACCTTGTTAGAATTGTTCCACTTAATTTAGCCTACTAAAAGCATAACTATGGACTACAATTAAAGGCTTTGCTATAGTATGATAATATTTTTCATAAGAAGAAAATTATTGCATGATTTTTCTTGGCCATATGTGATATGATAAAGATCATATGTTCTAATTCATGCTTATAAGTATTTGATATTGAATTTAGATTCAACATTATTGTAATGTTCAATACATGGTTAGAAATAGATTGTTAAGTAAAAGTAGATCTAATTTTATACAAAGAGTTTATATATGTTGGATGAAAAGAGACTTATGCTTAACATAAGTGGAAAGAATTAAAAGTTAGATAACTGAGATTATCCTTTTATTCCATATTGGTTAAATCAACATAATGAGAATCATAAAGTTACATACTAAGATATATGTATCTTTTTGATTATGAATTGTATGGAACTTGTGAAACTTGTAAAGTTGAAGAATAACCAAATCAACCTTTAGTGAAAGGATGATGATGGTATTGAATTGTTAAATCTTATACATGTGATGTATTGGATGGAATAACAATTCATAAAAGGATAATATTATATTTCATTATATTACTATTGACTTGATGTGATATATTCATATGTATTAAATAAAATGATAATTTAAAATTTTGAAAAAGTTCAAATTGTTTAAATCTAAGTAGAAATTAAGCATTGAGAATGCTGAAGCATATCAATGAGATCCTTGTGACAAGTTTTATATTTTTGGTTATCTAAAGGAAATGAGATTCTCTAGTAAATACCCCATAACTAAATCCATAAAGGTATGGATTTGTGTAAGGAGTAAAATACAATATGAGATATTGTCGGATGCAATATTATTTCTTCAATAACAATGCCTAGTACAATAACTTACCTTCAAGAGTTCTAATTGAATCAATTAGCAAGATTTCATATTCGATATGAAATGCTAGGTCTTTGAAAGAGTCAAAGCTAGTGATTTAAGGATGTGATGCTTAGCTGAAGCATGTATTATCCATTTATTTTAGAACTAAATTGAATATTAAAAGATTATGAGATATCCAAAAGTTGGATATATTCTTACAAACATAGTGTACAAATTGTTTATTTCAAAGCGTACAAATTGTTTATTTCAACGTATACTTATAGGAGAATAGTTCTCAAGATAAGTAACGAGAGTAAGATGAAATTTGAAAAATTCAAATCTTATGATAATATATCTAATTAGATTTAGTGCCTTTAATGATACATTTGATGTATAGTTAAAAGGCTACAAGATTTTGAAAGATTCACTTTTATGATGAATTCAAAGAGTTTGTTTTGGAGATGATTGTAAATTTATCACGTCTACAAGAAGGTTTATGGGAGTATAATTTTCCTCTTTAGTGGGAGTATGTGGAGATGTATTGCTCACAGAGAACAACAGTTCTAAACTTTCAATTATTAAACACATAATAGTCCAAGAACAACTCTTGTTGGATATGAAAAGTAACAACTTAATTTTGGGAATCAGATCTATAGAGATAGATTAGATGTTGTTAACTTATTCTAAGTCCAAGTATATAGATAATGTACTAAAGATATTTAGTATTTAAGATATCGGATACTTATGAAGTATTAAAGATATCCATTACTCTATGTGTAAGTTGATATTTGAGTTCAAGATGACAGAGATATAACTTTAGAAGTAAATCCTAATTAAGGTTTATTTATTTAGAACATTATCATTTAGGATTGGAAAGGTTACAATGTAGCAATTGGTTGCTAATTAAGTCATAATACGTTTTTCATTTAATGGAAATGATTAATCGGATCAACAAGTTATTTTATGAACTTGATAAAGTTTTTTTGCATTGTTCAAGACAGTAATGTACTGCAGAACATTAGAGCCATTGGGCATGCACAAAAAGCTAATGTCTCATCAAAGATCTAAGAATATGTTTAGGCAAATTTTCTTAATTATGATGATAATTAAGATAGCAGTTGTAAGATTTAATCAAGTGCTCACTATAGAGAAACTTGTAGAATTATCTCATTAAGTCACTGCTCCAGTAATAGAATAATCGTCATATGGTATGAGATACTTAAATGATTAGCTTAGTATAAGTGAGAGATTGTTGGTTTATGCCCTACAGCCAATCGCTTTGGTTGTAGTTTAGTGACAAATTATTTGAAGGCATTTTTTTAATCTTGTACATGTTTAGATGTATATGATAAAATCCATGGAATAATTGTCCATTGCAAATGAAAGTATAATGAGATTATAATTATGAGATTCATATTGCATTATGTATTATTCCTAAATATTCTTAGTCATTGTTCTATTAAGATTGGAGATTAATAGAACATAAAAAGACTATCATACATTGCGTTTTTACATGTAAAGGAAGTAGTATCTCATAGGCTAAAGTATAAATATACTTAAACAAACGTGTGGGCACTTGTTAGAGAACAAGTTCATTGAACAAACCCGATATGAGAAATCCATTTGGAACATTACTCATATGTCTATGAAATTCTCATTGTGGTGATTGTATAAGTGATCCTTTGACTTGAGGTCATCAAAGTTATCTTGTATGGGGATTGCTATGTTTTAATACTACTTATGATCTATTTAATAATGGGTTGTTTAATCGGTAGTCATTGGATGTAGCATGAAATATATGGAGGTAGCTGAGTGGTCAAGATAGGATTCATCACCCTAAAGTAATTAGGGAGAATGTTCTGTTGTTCTTGATTAGTATTGATTCAGGAAATCCTTGGCCAAGGTGAAATGATGCTTTGTAAATAGTTTACAAATGTCATTAATTGAATCGATAGCTAATGGCGGAGAACTAATATGATTAGACTCAAAAATAGAGTAGACATTAATTTCATGCTCTATGTCTAATCGCAATATTGTATGATGAAAGGATTGAATTATAAGAAAAAAATTATGCACGGAAAGGTTAGTCAAAACCACTTTGACATTCCTAAATATTTGGGTAGTCATGATGCGTTGCTAAACGCCAATCTTGATCTATAATTATAAATTGTTTAATTAGAAAATTAAAGATAAATTAAAAGAAGTTTTAATTTATCTGATTCTAATTAAATAAATTAAAATTTATAATCATTGCCAACATATTTGAGAACTTAATTGGTCTCACATATAGAATGGATTGAAGAGAATCAAGTTAATTTAATCAAGTTGGATTTGATTGTAAAGTTTGAAAAACTTTATGATTACATATGAGATATTTAATAAATAAGGATCAATATGAGATATTGAATCTTATATGGGCATATTGGTATTTAATTAGAATTATTTATTATTCTAATTAAGTGTAATTGAAATTAGAATTTAATTTTAATTAAGTGTAATTGAATGCTTATTATAAATAGGTTTAAGCTCTATGGAGATAGCACTTCTTGCTTAACCCTCTCTGTAAAAGTTACAAAGTTCTCTCAAGTTATTATGTAGATACCGTTAGAGGCTGGAAATTGGTGCGGCCATGGTGGTTGAAATAGATCGGTTTCGGAAACGGTTCGAGGGATACAACAAGATAAAGATTAAAATTCAGAATAAAGTACAAATTAAGTTTTCGCTTTATTATGATTTGTGTTAATCATTTTATAGAATTAAAGAGATCTTGGTTTTTTGAAAATTAAATATTGCGAAAAAGTTTCATAATTATTTTACGGTCATGATCAGATCTTGACCCGGTTTCCCAACAATTTAGACAATTGAAATTAAAAAGTTAGTTTTTTCTCTTGTGATTTAATCTGATTCTATAAATAAATCATAATTAATTTTGAAAGTTTTGATAATCCTGTCAACTAATAGCTAATTCAATTTATTTTCGAAAGCCTAACCTTAACTGGTTTCCTTGTTATCTGCACATGGCCTCTGACCTTGTTTTTTTCGTAAGACACTTTGGAGCTTTTACTTTAATCGATTTTGGCTTTACTTTAAAAAAAAGAGAGAGTTTGAAGAACCAAATTTAAACTTTTTCTCTTATATAAAAGTTTTCCTATCACTTTCCAAAAAAAGTGTATCTTCCCATGTGATAAACAGCACTAATTCTAGCTTGATGATTAAATTTGATTATAAAAACAAGAAATGACGATGTCATTATAAGCATGATATGGAAATTAATATTTTAACAGGGGTAAAAACAAATTTACCAATTCCAGATGTATGGCCAGTTCCAACATGTTGTGATCGTGGTCGTGGAATCCACTTAGTGAACACAGAAGGAAATGGATCTTTCAATGTCGAGCTTGTGACCATTAATGATAGACAGCAGGAGACATTATTTGGCAGCATACTTCAATAATTTTAGGATTGGGATAATCCTTCACTCGATGTTTTTCATTAAAATTTGATCATTTCAAACTTTTTCTCGTCCAATCCAATAATTTTATATCACTTTTGAATTGCTAGTCAAATTTGTTTGTAGCACGGGATTAAATTTTTTTCCGATTAACCAATTTTATTACATTTTTTAATATAAAATTTACGTAAATACGTAGACAAAATTAAGTCAATTAGAACAGTCTCTAACCCTCGTGGTACACGTTTTCTCATCGGAAGTACCGTTACTATTTTGACTATAATTATGGAGGTCGACGGTCTTATTCACGTGAGCTGTCTGTTTAAAATCAAAGGAAAACAAGAAGCGACTGAAGTATGTGTGAACGTAAAAGCTTAACAGTACGTAGTACATGCTGTCATGATAACGTAAAAGCTACTGTTGTCTTGTCTGGGTTCTGTAGGCATGAATTGTTCTTCTCCGTGTGAGCTGGCTATTTAAAAAGCCAGGGAAACCAAGAAGCGAAGGAAATATGTGTGAACGCAAAAGCAGAACTGTACCTAGTAGGTGCTGACACAAGAACGTAAAAGCAACTGCTGCCATGTCTGGGTTCCATAGGCATGAATTGGCATTTTCGAGTGGCAAATAGGTAAATGAATTTGTTGGATGACTTTGAAATAAAAGAACAGGCTGAAAATGTCGAAAGTAAAGGGTAGTGTATTAATTTTCTGTTGTATATTTCTGTACAGTGTATGCTATGTTTATACGTTAATTTAGATAAGCTGGATCAATTTGATTCAGTGGAAACTAAATGATCAGATTATAAATGATGTTATCTAAACTAAGATAAGATAATACAAGAGTAAGTTTGTTTGATATAATTTCAGTTGAAAATTTTAAGATGTGATGTTATCAGCCTCCTGCAAGCTAATGCTCCAAAGAACATTGAGATTATGACATAATAGCAAAAAAGGAGTAGAGGCCAGTGTTTGGTAAGAATGTTAGTAAGTCAGTAAGCTAATATATGATGGATAAACAGAAATTTCTTCGTAACCAAATTACAAACAAAATATATATCAATTTCAATGTATTTGGTATGAGTATGAGAGACAAGATCTGCAGCAAGAAAGGTAGCGTTGATGTTTACATAATACAAAAGTGGTATAATGTCAGAGAATCTAAGTTCACCAAGTAAAGAATTTAGCCAACATAGTTCAGTGATAGCTAAAGCAATGCTCCTGTATTCTGTTTCAGTACTAGATTTGACCATAATAGGTTGTTTCTTAAAACTCCAAGAAATTAAAGAGGAGCCAAAGAAAATGCAATAATCAGATGTAGATCGATGATATTTAGGATACTCAGCCCAATCAACATTAGAGTAAGTAGTGATGGTTAAGGCGGAAGGTTTGGTTAAATGTAGGCCATAGGACAGGGTAGAGCGTAGATACTACAAAATGCAGTTAACCACTATCCACTAAACATCAGTAGTATAGTGTAAGAACTATGAAACTTTGTTAATAGAAATTTGGATATCAGGTCTGATTAGACAAAGGCAATAAATGGCCCCAATAATACTACGGTATTTAGTAAGATTAGAAAGAGGAAAGTCATGGTTTTTAGAAAGTGGTAGAGAGGGGGTAATGGGTATGGAGACAGGTTTGGAAGAGTCAGATGTGTGCATTGAAGAAGGTCACATATTTAGATTGTGTGAGAAGATGGACAGTGGATGTAAATGTGGCTTCGATGCTAAGAAAGTAGTGAAGAGGTCCTAGATCATTTAAGGTGAAAACATAGTGAAGAGCATTAATGATGGTTTCAATAAATTTTTATGAAGAACTAATGACTAAGATATCATCCACATAAACAAGGAGAAATGCAGTGTGAGCTGATATGGCGTGAATAAAAAGAAATGTATCAACTTTGGAGGAAGTGAACCTAGGGTCAATAAGTTTATAACTTAAGCGGTGAAACCGAGCTCTAGGAGTTTCCTTAAGACCATAAAGAGCCTTGTGTAGATGAAACACATAATAAGGATGATGAGGATCAACAAAATCAGGTGGTTGTAGTATAAAAACAGGTGCTTGTAAGTGGGCAAGAAGAAAAACATTATTAACGTCAACTTGACAAATGGGCTCGTTTTTAGCTAAGGTAAGTGTAAGAGTAAGGTGAATAGCGATGAGTTTGACGAACAGGCTAAATGTGTCAGTGTATTCAAGACCGGGTGATTGATGATAGCCTTTAGTTACCAAGTAGGCTTTTTAATGGTCTAATTAATGAACTATCAATATTAAGTTTGGTATGGAATACCCATTTATGACTGATAATATTTGCACTTGGATAAGGGGGAATAAGGAATCAAGTATTGTTATGACAAAGAACTTTAAATTCATCACACATGGCTTATCGTCAGTGACGAAATTTGTTTGCTTAAGTGACAGAAATAGGGTCTGGATTAAGAGACATATGACCAATGGTGCTGTAAGTAATATAGTAAGGAAAAGATTTTAAAGGTCGAGTGTAGTCCTAAGTGTGAGGGACCATAGGATGAGAAAAGGAAGATGATGGTTGAGGAACAATTGAAGTACTCAAGGAAGAGGGTAGAGGAGGTGTGGGTAAGGCAAAAGTAGTCGATATCAGTGAGATGGGAGGAGTAGATAGTGATGGAGGAGCAGCTGATGATTAAATTTGTAATGGTAAAAATAGAGAAGTGATAGAATAGGAAGTGGAGTGTGGTTGGAATGTAAGAAATTGATTTTCAAGAAATCTATCATGTTGGGAAAGATAAATTTTATTTATGGACGAGTCAAAACATTTTTATCCATTACAATTGGAGGCATAGCCGAGGAATACACATGAGATTTATTTGCTTATGAGTTTATTAGTTCTAGTGTGATCAAGGAAAGGGCAGCATGTGTAACCCAAAATACAAAGATGATTAAGATAGGGAGAAGAGTTGGACAACATTTTGTGAGGAGATTTGAAATATAAGGTAGATGATGCTAAAAAATTTATAATGTAAACAACAATAAAAAAGGCTTCATACCAAAATCTCTTCAGGAGAGAGTTAAGAATAAAAAGAGTGATTCATGTTTCAGTTATCTTATGAATTTTATGTTTAGCGACAACATTTTATTGTGGGTTATAAGGACAATAAATAGAGAAAGAAATTTCATAAGTGGTGAGAAAAGTAGAAAATTATCATTCGATGAGTTCAAAAGCTCCATTACATTAAAAATTTTTGATTTTTGTTAAGAATAAGTTCTCAGCAGTGGTTTTAGAAAACTGAAATGTTTGTGTTGCTTGAGACTTATGACCTAGAGGACAAATTCATATGTAACGGCTGAAATCATCAATAAAAATTATAAAATATCTTTAACTAGAATATGATAACAAAGGTGTCATACATAGTCTAGTAAATGTAGGAAAAGAAAGATGACAACTTTTGCTTTGAAGAAGTGAATTACAATGAAGATGGGTATGAGACATTAGATCATATGTAAATAATTTGGCAAAGATTTGAGAACATAGATGGCCAAGACGTTGATGCCAAATGTGTGAAGCATTGAGCATCAAAAACCATAAGATTTATGAAATTGAAAGGAACCTTGAAAGGGTAGAAATTATTATGGATATTTCCTGCAAGAAGTGGAATCTTAGTGGAAAGGTCCTTCAAAATATAACCAGAGGGATTAAATTCAATTAAATATGAATTGCCTTTAACAAATTGAGCAACAAAAAGCAAATTGGCAATAAGTTTAGGCACAATTAGAATTTTATTTAAGTTTAATGGTCACAGATTGATATGGAAAGATAAGGAATCTTTGGAAGTTATGGGAAGGGTAGTAATATTACCAAAAACTACTTGATTAGTACTGTGATATGGTTTTATCAGGTCAAAAATATTATTGTTGGGTATCATGTGAGAAGAAGCACTAGTATCTGGAAGCCATTCGATAATTTCACTGGGGAAAGAGGTGGATGAATTTGGATTAATATGTAAGGTAGAAAAGGCTGGTTGAAGTTGTAAGGGTCAGAGGAACAATTAGAAAAATTGTTTCGAGATTGGTTGTAGCAAAAATAACAAATAGCAATTATGTGACCAAATTTTTTTCCAAATTTGACATTTTGGAGGTTAGGAACTAGATTTGGGTCAAAAGGTGGAATTAGGATATGATTTTGAATGGCTTAATTAATTTGGGCTACAGGGGCTGGGCTGGTAGAAGTGTTGAGTGGAATAGGTATAGTGGGTCTAGTGAGGTGAACAGGGCTGCTAGGTTTAGGTGAGCTGAGTAGGGCTAAAGCCTGAACTGTTATGGTATGGCTTGACCTAGGATTAATTAGAAGACCTAACGTGGTCTTTTTGTTATAGATACATGCTTCACTGGCTGGAGGATGGTCTGCTGCTGCTACCGTGAAGAAGAGGATGACGTCTATGTTGAACAGTGAAGGCAACGTCCGGTGGAGTTTGATGGAGGGATAACAAGCATTGTTTGTGAAGTAACAGTTTGGGGTCATAGCTCAGAGAAAATGGAGGTGATTCACGGTTCTCTATGGCAGTAACGAAGGAGTCATATTTTAGAGGAAGTTTGTTGAAGGTGAAGAGAACCAGGTCGTCGGATAAGACTGGGTCACATATTGCTGCCAAATCTTCAGCGATAGTGGCGATGATGTTTAGATAATCTATAATGGTGGAATAACCTTTTCTGGTGGTGTGAAGATGAAGCCAAAATAGTGATTTTTGAACAGTGGTTTGTTGAAGAAAATGGGTCTCTAATGCTATCCAGAGACTTTAAGTAGTGTCACGGTCGAGAGCAAGAGACGTGATTATGGAGGTAAGTGTTATAGTGAGAGACGTGATTATGGATGTAAGTGTTACAGTGAGACAATAGTAGAGTAATTTGTCCTATTTTATCCATTCCAGGAATTCTGCTAAAGGAGGAGAAGTGTCATTGGTTGATTCATGGTGCTTGGACGATGGGGTGATGGATCCGTCAATATTCCTTATTGAGTCATATGTAAGTAGTATGTCTTCAACTTGATTGCACCAGATAAGGTAGTAAGTTGGTGTTAAGAGTTGTAGTAATAAAATTGGATATGTTGGTAATCGGTAGTGAAGTGTTAATATTCTGCATTGTGGTTATGTGTATAGTAGTCTAGTAGGGCTGCATTTATGGATGGTAGATGTAGCAAAGGTGAAAAAAATTTGAGACTTAGCTCAGGTAGGCTGTGATACCATAAAATAAAAGAACAAGCTGAAAACGTTGAAAGTAAAGTATAGTGTACTAATTTTCTGGTGTAAATTTTTGTACAATGTGTGTTATATTTATACACTAATTCGGATAAGATGAATCAATTTGTATTTGATTTAATCTAAACTAAATAATCAGATTGCATATGACCTTAGATAAACTAAGGTAAGATAATACAAGGCTAAGTTTATCTGATATAATTACAACTAAAAAATTGAGAAGATATGTTATTATCAACCTTTATAAGAACATCAGTTATATTTTATATGGGAGTATCCTTTCATACTAATGAATCCAATGTTATCAATGTATCAAAATACGAACGTCATCATTTCTATTATGTATAGTATCAAATAATTGACAAAATATTCTTATTTTTGTACTTTATACGATGAATATATTGGAACTTTGCTTCAAATGAAGTATAACATTAAAATAAACTGCATCTCGACATTATGTGCAAATCACCTCGGCAATTCAAAATATAAAAGGGAGGTTAGATTTCCAAGAGCAGTACATCATTCTCATACTAATTTTAGATTACATTATCCTGATTGATTTTTAAGTATCAGGTATTTATGCAAAAACTAACATTCGACCTCAGTTTTGCACGATTTTAATTCTTCACATCTTCAAGAAACAAGGCCAGTAGTTTCTTAGCATGCTTACTAAAAAAGCCTATGACAACATCATTCTAACATATAATAGCCAACTAATTACTATAATTGTATGAACAGATTGCATTTAATGAGGGATCTCTCTCTTATTTAGTTTAGTTCATTATAAATAAATACCCCTGGTACATACGATCATACACACAAAAATATATAAGGTTTCTCTTATCTTTCTCTCTATTATAGTTTCTTCATCGTAAACTTTTGGAGGTAGTTTCTATTCAAGTCATTTTGGGAGTTTTCAATATAAAAAAACAAGTAACATGAATAAATTGATTTGAGTTTTTTGTGTAAATTGTTGTACAATGTATGTTATATTTATAACACCAAATGAGATAGAATGAATTAAAGTGAAATTGATTCAATCTAAACTAAATGATAAGATTAAATAAATAATACAACTAAATGGATATGAACACGTGACTAATTTGAAATGATACATTATATGGTAGTTAAGTTGTTGAGATGTTATTAGCCCCCCCTCAAGTTCATGGTAGGAGAAAATTGTAAGCTTATTTCAAAGTCATTGAAAAGCTGAAGAGAAAATAGCTTTAGTTATAATATCAACAATCTGAGTAGAGGGCGAAATGTGTCAAATGAATAGAGTTTTGCTGTGACGAGATCACGAACAAATTGAATATCAATTTCAATGTACTTGGTATGAGCATGAGAAACCGAATCTGAGGCCAAGAATGTAGCACCAGGATTAGCATACCAAAAGTTAGCAGAAAGGGTATTAAAACCCAGTTAACCAAGAAGAGCAGTAATCCAATATAATTCTGCAGATGTAAAAGCAATGATGTGGTACTCAGCTTCGATACTGGATCGAGCAACAGTGGGTTATTTCTTAGCACTCCAGGAAATAAGATTGGGCCTACTAAAGATACAAGAACTAGACGTAGAACGCTGACCATCAGGACAATTAGCCCAGTCGACATCATAATAGGTTCGAAAAGAAAGGTTAGGAGATTTGGTGAAATGAATACCATGAGAGGGTATTGCATGAACATATTGTATAATTCATTTTACCGTAGACCAGTGAATGTTAATAGGATTCTATAAAAATTGGAAAACCTTATTGATAACAAATTGAATGTTAGGATGGGTGAGGCAAAGATATTGAAGTATACCATCAGGCCACGATATTCAATAAGATCGAAAAAGGGAACACTATAATTTTTGGAGAACTAGTTTAGATTTATCAAAGTCATATTAAAGAAGAAGATCTTTGTTGCATTGTGTTTGGTTGAGAAGAATGCCATAAGAAGTGATGTGAGCTTCAATTCTAAGAAAGTGATGAAGTTGGCTTAAGTCTCTTATAGAAAATGTAGAGTTGAGATTATGGATAAGTGTTGTGATGAAAGATGGCTGAAGAACTAGTGAGTAAAATATCATCCACATAAACTAAAAGAAAGGTTGTGTGATAATTGGTTTTATGAATGAAGAGAGATGCATCAGACTTTGAGGGTTTAAAATGAAGATCAAGAAGTTCTTCACTTAGGTAATGAAACCAGGCTCGAAGGGCTTGTTTGAGACCATATAAGGCTTTATGGAGTCTAAAAATATGGTGAGGATGGTAGGGATCAGTGAAGCTAGGAGGTTTATAGTAAGGATGGTAGGGATCGGTGAAGCCTGGAGGTTGAGACATATAAACAGGTTCTTGTAGTAACCATAAAGAAAGGCATTATTAACATCAAGTTGGTGAATATGCCAATTATGAAATATGGATAGGGCAATGATGATGTGAATAGTTGTTAGTTTGACAACAAGACTGAAAGTGCGGCATTATCAACTCCTAGGTTTGATGATAAACTTTTCCTACAAAACAAACTTTGTAACGCTTAAGAGAACCATTGATATTTTTTTACTGTAAAAAACCCATTTACAGTTGACAATCTTTGTGTTTAGTGAGGGAGGAATAAGAGAACATGTGATCTTATGATGGAGATCATTGGACTCATCAAGCATGGCTTAGTGCCAGTGAGGAAATTTGTTAACTTTAAAAAAAGATGTGGGATCAAAATGAGTATTTGGGGTGGTGACAGTGTAAGTGATGTAATTAGAAAAGTTACAAGGGGTAAGTGTGTGATCTCGGGAATGTGTGATAATAGGAGGAGGAGGAGGATGTGATGTGGTTATGGTAAGAGGGGGAAAGGAAGTAAAGGGTAGAGGGGGAAAAAGGGTAGAGGAGGAAAAGGTAAAGTTAAAGAAATAGGAGATGAGGAAAGTGAGGTAGAGGATGAAACTGGAAATTTTGATAGGGAAAGAGATGTTCAAGGAAGCAAACATCACAAGAAATGTAAAGTTTAAAGGTGAGAGGATTAAAACACTATTAACCCTTATATTGGGAGGTATAACTAAGAAAAATAGATAGGATAGATTTTGGTGTAAGTTTGTCTAGGCAAGTGTAGCTCAAATAAGGAAAACAAGCACAACCAAAGACCTAAAGATGAGTAAGGTCAGGTTGGGTATAGTAAAGGACTTGATATGGAGATTTGTGATGAAGAACATGAGTGGGTAAGAGATTTATAAGATAAACAGTAGTGGTGAAGGCTTCATACCAAAGAAACTTGGGAAGGAAGGAATGAAGAAGGAGGGTAAGATTAATTTTAGTGATGTGACGAATTTTTCATTCGACAAGACTATTTTGTTTAGGTGTATAGAGATAAGAGATGCGAAGAGTGATTCCAATGGAAACAAGATAGTGAGCAAAGGCAAATTTAATGAGTTCAGGAGCTACATCACATTGAAAAGTTTCTATGGTAATGGAGAAGAGATTTTCAGCAGTGACTTTAAAGAATTGAAAATGAAGCAAGGCCTGATTTTTGTGGGTAAGATGAAAAATTCAAGTAAAATGACTAAATTCATTGACAAAGATAATTAAACATTCATAACCAGAGTGGGAATGAGATGGGGAAGGACCTCAAATATCACAGTGAATTAGTTGTAAAAGTTTAATAAAAACCTAAGAAGACATAGGAAATGAAAGATGAACACTTATGTCTTGAAGAAAAGAAGCACATAGATTGGTAAAATTTTTAAATTACAAACTATCACCTAATTTAGATAACGTAGAGTGAAATGTATGACCAAGACATTGATGCCACAAATTTATTGAATTTAAGGAGGTTGTGAGAGCAACTAGACTGATGAAGTATATTGGAATCTTTATAAGATAGAGGTTGTTATGGATGAGGCCTGCAAGAAGCAAGATCTTGGATTTGAAGTCCTTAACAACTTAACTAGATGAATTAAATTTAATGACACAAGAATTATCAATGACAAAATTGGAAATAGATAAAATATTAGTAGTGATATAAGGAACAATCAATATATCATGAAGGTGAAGATTACGAGAAAAAGTGGGAAGTGTTAAGGTGCCATTAGATGAAATAGAAAGAGTGTATCCATTAAAAACAATAACTTGATTGGATTCATCATAAGGTGTGATAGATTCTACAATATGGGAATATGGAGTCATGTGTGTAGTGGAACTAGTATCAGGTAACTATTGAGTGACATTATTGTTGGTGAAAGGAGTATGGTCATAATCGGGTTGGATGTTTATGGTGGAGAAAGCGATGGTAATGTTATTAGTAAGTTGATGGAATCTAGTGGAGCTTATGAGATTTTAAATACCAAAAGTGACAATAAGCAACAACATGTCCAATAAGTGGGCCATTTAAATTTCCAAGTCCATCAGCCTGTCACTTTTGCCTAAATGTGTTGGGGTTGCCGGAAAAAAATATTGGAGCTTCCAGAGAAATGGTGTGTGGAATGGCATCCTTTACCATTGACATGGCCATAGGTGGTGTGATTTATGGTAGGGAATGTGACAAGAGCATAGTCTAACAAAAGTGGGGCGTGGAAGGATACTAAGTTGCTTATAAAATAAGAGCTTTACTTTGAGCTCTATTAATGGGATGGGGGTTTAGGCAATTTTTGATTATTGTTATAACTAATTTAAAATCCACAAGTAGTCCGGTCTAAATGAAGAGGATAGGAATGACATCTAAAATGGTGTCACCAATCGCGAGAAGTTCTTCAGTAGCAGTGGAGATGACATTAAGATAGTTGATGATGATGCCGGAGCCCTTTTTAACAGTGTGAAGCTTTCGGTGGAGGAGGGATCATTGAGAGTAGATTGGAGTATAAAGTGGTCTTCAAAGCCAACTCAAAGAGTGTGGGGTGGTGTGTCTAAGGGCAAGTTGCGTTGTAGAGCTAAAGAGTGATCCAGTAAGGAAACAATAGATAAGATGATCCAATTTCTTCCATTTGGCATAATCAATAGATAGAGAAGTAAAGGTATCGTCTAGAGGTGCAATAGTCCTATTAGCTTATCCAAGAAGATCAGAGATAAGTAGAATAGCTTTAATCTAGTTACTCTAAACCAAAAAATGTGAAGAGTTTAGCAGTGTGGTTAGAAATTTTATAATCTGATTAAATGGAAATGAGGTTAGCTTTGGTCTGACATTTTTTAGGCTTTGGATTTATAATGGTATTGTTCTAATGTGTAAGATATTGGTATTGTTGTATGCTAGAAGTGAAAGGAAATTTTGAAAAATAAAATTATGATGTTGAATCAACTAGTATGTGGTTGCCTAAGATTGGTAGTGTGATGTGTGTGTTGAGTTTGCGTCTACTAGTGTTTGGTATTAGTCTTTAAGGCTCTGGTATTTTTATGTGTATGTCCTGAGTGTTACTAGATTGAGGAATGTAGTGTGGTTGATGAAAAAATGGCTAGTTGTTGAAAAACTTGGGAGTAGGCTCTAATAACATGAAAAAGCTAATAGTGTGAAGAAATTATATTGTGTTTTCTGTGTAAATTGTTGTATAACGTATGCTATATTTATAGCACTAAAGGTGATAGGATGAATCAATTTGAAATTGATTCAATCCAAACTAAATGGTAAGATTAAATAAAGATTACAGTATAATAGATATGATACGTGAATAATCTGAAATGATATAGTTTATGGTAGTTAAGATGTTGAGATGTGCAGAAAATCCTAAAAGAGCATGTAGAAAAAAGAGTAGCCTTAAATAGTACTTTTATTAGTTTTATGAATTATGATAATAGAAACCCACTAAATAATAATACAACTTCATTTCATGTTTAGAAGGGAATAATGCATCTTAGAGGATCCTATAGTGTATTTATTTAGGACTTCTCTCTGTATATATAACGAAAATACTAATGTAAAGGATCAAATATAAAATTCAATATTTTAATTCTTTTATAATGGAAAATAACTATATTAGTGGTATATAACAATACAATTATCTCAAAGATAATAATTGTAATAATAGGGTTTAATATTTAAAAATCATAATATAAATGCTATATATTATCTAAGGTTAAGTTGAGGTGTAAGATTATTTATTGATAAATTAGGACTTAAATTCTTTTGAATGCGACCGTTTTTGCTTGCTCTTTAAGACTTAAAGGGTAGCCTTAATGAGTATCCAAATAAGTCACATCCTTGGATAGAAAATTAAAGAACACCATATTCTATTCATTTTTCATTGAATAAAGTTTCTTAACATATGCTTATTAAATAATATTATGTTTTCGTATACCTTATTATAGGGTTTGTCACCGTTTACCAAACAATTGCATTCTTTGGTAGAATATAAACTTGGTATGTCAATTTTGATTTACCATTATGTTATTTACAACTTAAATCATATTCAATAACTTAATAAATTACTTATAATTGTATAGCTACATAGATAAAAGTTGAATGACTCAGAAAAAATGGTCTAGTCAATACTCATAAAAGTAGCATGACATCATTTATAATTACAATGGCTCTTTTTGTAGCAGCTACTATTCTCTTACATTTGAAACTTCTCCAACTATGGGAGTTAAATTGTTCTTCCAAGCCCTTTTAACTACTTTTTCGTTTCCATTCCTTCTCATTTCCTCCTACTCCATCTTTTCCCACTCTTGATATGTGTTTAATTGATTGTTTAATTATTTCATAATACTTAGCGATTAATGACATAAAATTGCTTAAGATACTCAATTTGAGTCATATATGATTTCAAGGAATTTCAAAACAAAGAAGTTAAAGTGAGTCGAAAGCACTATATTTAAGTCATTTATTGAAAAATTACACTCCACTGTCTTCATAGAGTAAGAATGATAAATATGAGAGCAAGTAAAGACAAAAAAATTAAGATAATGAAACAATACAACTCACAGCTACTGTGTATGGAATAAAGTGAATTTAATGGAAAGTATCTTGGAATCTAGAGAAATAAAGATGGAAGCCAACAAATGGGACAGCTTTATACAACGTCAATTGCATGGGAAATAATGGAGCAAAACTGGCTGATTTCTTTAAAGACCATTAGCTAATCTAAAAACTGATTAATTCGGCGTTTTTAAGTTATATGGGACCCATGGTCTATTTAATAATATGGGACCAAATAATGATGCAAGACCTACCACCAACATTTAAGTTTCTCTTTTAGCCACGCAGACCAACTACGACCATACTTGTAGTTGTAAATCTTTTAACTTTAAGTTTTTTTTATTAACGAGGAAGGTCAAAGAGACCAGGGTGAATTTATAAGAATGTCCTCCTGGGGGGGGGGGGGGGAAACGAAAAGA